>JAVSCE010005406.1:0-190504 GCA_032199065.1 Smutsia gigantea | reverse complement strand
AAGAACATTCCCAAATGAATAGTCTAAAGACACAATTACTGAAATTGGAAAAGAAGAACAAATGAGGCCCAAAGTCACCAGAAGGAGGGACATAATAAAGATTAGAGAAGAAATAAAAAAAATTGAGAAGAATAAAACAATAGAAAAAATCAATAAAACCAAGAGCTGGTTCTTTGAAAAATAAACAAAATAGATAAACCCCTAGCCAGACTCATTAAGAGAAAAAGAGAATCTACACACATAAACACAATCAGAAATGAGAAAGGAAAAATCACGACAGACCACACAGAAATACAAAGAATCATAAGAGAATATTATGAGAATCTATATGCTAACAAGCTGGAAAACATAGAAGAAATGGACAACTTCTTAGAAAAATACAACCTTTCAAGACTGACCAAGCAAAAACAGAAAAACTAAACAGACAAATCACCAGCAATGAAATTGAAGCGGTAATCAAAAAACTACCCAAGAACAAAACCCCCGGACCAGATGGATTCACCTCTGAATTCTACCAGACATATAGAGAAGAAATAACACCCATGCTCCTTAAAGTTTTCCAAAAATTGAAGAGGAGGGAATACTTCCAAACTCATTCTATGAAGCCAGCATCACTTTAATACCAAAACCGGGCAAAGACCTCACCAAAAAAGAAAATTACAGACCAATATCCCTGATGAACGTAGATGCAAAAATACTCAACAAAATGTTAGCAAACCGAATTCAAAAATACATCAAGAGGATCATACACCATGATCAAGTGGGATTCATCCCAGGGATGCAAGGATGGTACAACGTTCGAAAATCCATCAACATCATCCACCACATCAACAAAAAGAAGAACAAAAACCACATGATCATCTCCATAGATGCTGAAAAAACATTTGACAAAATTCAGCATCCATTCCTGATTAAAACTCCCAACAAAATGGGTATAGAGGGCAGGTACCTCAACATCATAAAGGCTATATATGACAAACCCACGGCTAACATCATACTTAACAGCGAGACGCTGAAAGCTTTTCGTCTAAGATCGGGAACAAGACAGGGATGCCCACTCTCTCCACTGTTATTCAACATAGTACTGGAGGTCCTAGCCACAGCAATCAGACAAAATAAAGACATACAAGGCATCCAGATTGGTAAAGAAGAAATCAAACTGTCACTATTTGCAGATGACATGATACTGTACATAAAAAACCCTAAAGATTCCATTCCAAAACTACTAGAACTAATATCTGAATTCAGCAAAGTTGCAGGATACAAAATTAACACACAGAAATCTGTTGCTTTCCTATACACTAATGATGAACTAACAGAAAGAGAAATCAGAAAAACAATTCCATTCACAATTGCATCAAAAAGAATAAAATACCTAGGAATAAACCTAACGAAGGAAGTGAAAGACCTGTACTCTGAAAACTACAAGACACTCCCAAGAGAAATTAAAGAGGACACTAACAAATGGAAATGCATCCCATGCTCTTGGCTAGGAAGAATAAATATTGTCAAAATGGCTATACTACCTAAAGCAATCTACAGATTCAATGCAATCCCTATCAAACTACCAACAGCTTTCTTCAATGAACTGGAACAAATAATTCTAAAATTCATATGGAACCACAAAAGACCCCGAATAGCCAAAGCAATCCTGAGAAGGAGGAATAAAACAGGGGAATTACACTCCCTGACTTCAAGCTCTACTACAAAGCCACAGTAATCAAGACAATTTGGTATTGGCACAAAACAGACCCACAGACCAGTGGAACAGAATAGAAAATCCAAACATTAACCCAAACATATACAGTCAATTAATATTTGATAAAGGAGCCTTGGATATACAATGGGGAGATGACAGCCTCTTCAGCAGCTGGTGTTGGAAAAACTGGACAGCTACATGTAAGAGAATGAAACTGGACTACTGTCTAGCCCCATACACAAAGGTAAACTCAAGGTGGATCAAAGACCTGAATGTAAGTCATGAAACCATAAAACTCTTAGAAAAAAACATAGGCAAAAATCTCTTGGACATAAACATGAGCAACTTCTTCATGAACATATCTCCCCGGGCAAGGGAAACAAAAGCAAAAATGAACAAGTGGGACTATATCAAGCTGAAAAGCTTCTGTACAGCAAAGGACACCATCAGTAGAACAAAAAGACATCCTACAGTATGGGAGAATATATTCATAAAAAACGTATCTGATAAAGGGTTGACATCCAAAATATATAAAGAACTCATGCACCTTAACAAACAGAAAGCAAATAATCCAATTAAGAAATGGGCAGAGGACAAGAATAGACACTTCTCCAAAGAAGAAATTCAGATGGCCAACAGGCACATGAAAAGATGCTCCACATTGCTAATCATCAGAGAAATGCAGATTAAAACCACAATGAGATATCACCTCACACCAGTGAGGATGGCCAACATCCAAAACACAAACAACAACAAATGTTGGCGAGGATGTGGAGAAAAGGGAACCCTCCTACACTGCTGGTGGGACTGCAAATTAGTTCAACCATTGTGGAAAGCAGTATGGAGGTTCCTCAAAAAACTCAAAATAGAAATACCATTTGACCCAGGAATTCCACTCCTAGGAATTTACCCTAAGAATGCAGCAGCCCAATTTGAAAAGGACAGATGCACCCCTATGTTTATTGCAGCACTATTTACAATAGCCAAGAAATGGAAGCAACCTAAGTGTCCATCAGTAGATGAATGGATAAAGAAGAGGTGGTACATATACACAATGGAATATTATTCAGCCATAAGAAGAAAACAAATCCTACCATTTGCAACAACATGGATGGAGCTAGAGGGTATTATGCTCAGTGAAATAAGCCAAGCCGAAAAAGACAAGTATCAAATGATTTCACTCATATGTGGAGTATAAGAACAAAGAAAAAAACTGAAGGAACAAAACAGCAGCAGACTCACAGAACCCAAGAATGGACTAATAGTTACCAAAGGGAAAGGGACTGGGGAAAATGGGCGGGAAGGGAGGGATAAGAGGGAAAAAGGGGTATTACAATTAGCAGATGTAATGTTGGGGGGGCATGGGGAGGGCAGTACAACTCAGAGAAGACAAGTAGTGATTCTATAGCATCTCACTACGCTGATGGACAGTGACTGTAATGGGGTTGGTTGGTGGGGGCGACCTGATGAAGGGGTAGTTTAATAATCGTAATATTGCACATGTAATTGTAAATTAATGATAATAAAATAAATTATATTAAAAAATAATAATAAAGTTAAAAAAAAAAGAGCATGTGGGCATGGAAATATTTCTTGTGGCCATTTTTGGAAAACACAATCCGCCATACTCAGCTATTATTTCACAGATGGGGAAACTGAGGCTCCTTCCCCGTTCTCAGGAGATGACTTGCCTAGGTTCACACATGAACAGACCCCAGGGGTCATGCCTCCCAGTTGGGGCCCAGAAGCCTGGCCTGCTCTTCCCATCCTCTGCCCTTGAAGACCCACTCCTGCCCTGCCAGGCCTCTCCAGGGTTGGCTGTGGTTGAAGGAGACTGACTCCATCTGCAGCTATGTACTTCCTCTCCTCTGGGGTGGGTGGATGGCCCTGGGGGAGCTCATTCTTTCTCAGTTTCTAGGCCCATCTCCCTGGGATCTCTATGTGGGAGAGGGTCCTGGAATATGAGGGATGAGCCCCAATCAGGTACCCATCTCTGGTCCATTCAGCAATGGGGATAGGCCAGGTTATGAGCTAAGCAGAATTTTTATGGGTGGGAGGTTCTCAGGGGAGGAGGTTATGAGCAGAAAAGATATCCCAAAAGTGTCTATCAATATGTATTGGCTCCTGCATTATATTTTCATGCTTGCTGATTATTTAGTCTCTCAACCAACCCATCAGCAAGCCCTCCAAAATATACCTTGAATCAGTTCACTTTGCTCCCTCTCTATGTCCCCCAGCCTCATCCAGGCCACCGTCATCTCCTACCAGGATGAATGCACCAACCCCCTTCATTCCTGCCTCCCTCCAGCGTTTCTCTGCATAGCAGCCAAGGGATCTTTTCAAAATGTGAATCAGATCTTATTTTTCCCCTGCTGATGGCCCCACACACAGTGGCCTCCCCTAAAAATCTGGATTTCTGACTAAGGCCATTGCCTGCATATCTCACCTCTTATGCCATTCATTCTGGTCACACTGGTATCCTTTTTGTTCCTCCAAAACCTCAAGCTCAGTTCTGCCTTGAGGCTTTTCTGCTTGCCATATTCTCTGCCTGCAGTGCCCTAAAACCCAGCTCATCACACATCTTTCTGGTCTCAGCATGGAATACCTTGGGTTAGGCTGAAGTGCTATAACAAAAAGACCCTGAAATGTGCAATGGCTCAAGTACACTAAAGTGTATTTCTCATTTATGTCATGGATGTGCCAGTACAATATGTAGCTCTCCTCCATGTGGCAAAGCAGGGATCCAGGCTCTTTCATACTGCGGCCTTGCTGTCACTTGCATTCAGCCAGGGAAAAAGAAAAGCCTCAAAAGTATGGAAGATCACCCAATTCTGAAAGCCTAGGTTCAGAGTGGCATTCATAGCTTCTGCTCCCATCCCATTAGCAAGAGCTGGTCACATGGCACATCTGGATGCAGAGAGGGCTGGGAAACATTGTCCTTACCTGGGCAGCCACATGTTAGCTCCAACCATATACCAGCAAGGGGGGGCATATATTTGATGGGCAATTGACTACCTTGGCCACAGTCACCTTCTCAGAGATGCCCTCGATCCCCAACCATCCCATCCAAAGAATGTTTCTTCCATTACTGTACATCTTGTATCCCTAACTGATTTCCTTCATAGTACATTATATTTATCTGCATGTTTATTTTCTCTTCTCTCTTCTAGAAGGTAAGTTTTGTGAGGGTGGAAACTTTGTTTAGGTAGTTTATGTCATATTCCTAGCACCAAGATCAGTACTTGGCCTGTAGTAGGTATTTAATAAATACATGTTGAATCAATGAAAGGACAAGCAATTTCGATCTTACCAGTGGGGACACATCAGAGACTAGTGGCTCTATGAACAGAATTCTTGGCCCAAGAGTTTGGGATATGCAGGAGCCTATTCATGCTAATTCCCTCCCCTTTCCAATGTCCACCTTGAGGCTGCAGATTTCAGGGAAAGGCTAGGCTTGGTCTGCGAGTCAGGAGGACTGGGTTTGGGTCTGGCTCTGTCCTGACCTGTGTGTGCTCCTCTTCTCTCCTGTATTGGCCTCAGTTTACAGCCTGCAAGATGATGGGTGCAACAGGCTGGGCTAGACAAACTTCCATATTCCTCATGGCTCGGGAGTAGACGACCACCCCAGAGTACATCTCTACTTTCTTTTTCCAACTGCTGACCTTTGGGAAAAAGTTCTCCTCCCCTTCCTCTTCCTACTCTGTCAGTAAATAAGGCTTAATGAGGGGCCTTGGTGGGCCTAGTCCCTTACTGGCTACCAGCTCATACTTCCACCCAAGGGCCCAGGTAGGGGAGCATGGCTAATGACAGGGTCCTGGTGAGGGGTGAACTTTCAGCCTCATCTGGCCTTTCTGGGCCTCTGTTAACAGAACACACAAGGAAATATCCTCCCAGGGCCCATGATTTTAAATTTTCCACTGGGAAAGGCAGCTGGGAGCCAGGAGGCCAGATATGCTCACCTATGCTTCTGTCAGCATTCTTCTATTTATCCTCACATCTAGCTACCTACCCATCCTTCCATCTGTCCTTCCACTTATACATTCATTTACCCACTCAAGCATTCAAGTATTGCCCACCTATCCACATGTCCATCCTTCCACCTAACCATCTACCAATTTACCCTTCCATACAGCCAATAATCTAACATCCATCTAACATTCCACCTATCCATCCATTCTCCTACCTGACTATCCAGCCAAACACACACTCATCTGTCCTTCCAACACAGGGTTATCCAAGGTCTATCTGTCACTAATTTTGTGCCTTGGACTAAAACAAAGATTAGTAAATCATTCATTCCATTTCCTTCATCCTTTATGTCATATGATAAAAAGTACATAGTGAGAAGTGTATTTGCTAGTTAACTTTGGGTTTAAGTCTGAGTTCTTGCCTTTATTAACTTTGTGACCTTAGAAAATTTCACGCCAACATTATAACAATCTTGATTTTTGAGCATCTACTATATGCAGGCCTCATGCTAAACACTTTATAAATGTTGGCTCATTCAATTCTTTCAGCAGCTCTTTGAGACAGACCCCAAATTCTCATTTTACAGACATGGACATTTTGCTGGGCTATTTCACAGGTTGCAAAGGTTGCACACGGCATGACTTCGCATCTTTCACATCATAAACTGTAGTAGCAGTCTCAGAACTGGAATTGAGATCTGGCCGGCTCCGAAGTCAGCAATCTTCCTAAAACACTGCTGTCCTTTGGCACCTAAGTAGATTTCCCCCCAACTGGTCACTAAGCTGTGATCCTATGAATCTTAGTACAGAATGAGTCTTAGTACAGAGCTTTCCAAACCCTGGCCTTTGTTTCTTTGAGTGGAGTGAGGGGAGGAAAGAATAAAGGCAATAGAACATGCTGGTTCCATGACATGCGAGAAAGTGAGTCTTTGAGAGATGGCAAGAGCTGCAGATGGGAAAATTGAGTTCTGGAGAGCCCTGCAGAATCCAAGTCTTAAAGATCCTCTGATGATAATGATAAACAGCAGCACTTACTGAACACTTCCTCTGAGCTGAGGCCACATGGTGCCCCAGTTCCACGACTCAACAGTGGGGATTAATAACAGTACCAACCTCACAGGGTGGCTGAAAATATTAAATAAGTTAAAATATGAAAAGGATGTAGACTCATGCTTGCTATGAAGAAGGTGCTGGATACATGCTACTTACCATTATTCAAATAACCTTGTGAAGCTCTGTGGGCATGGAGCCTTTTCTTCCTCCAAGCCTGGCTACTCTGAGGTCACACACAGGCCATGGCTACTGGCTCCCAGCTCTGTCTCCCTAGATAGTCCCACATGGGTTTGCTCGGAGTGTGGTTTTAATTAAAGCCAATGCTGCCAAGGGTCAGGCTGTCTGAAAGGGTGTCCAGGAATGCCTCCTGGGAATGCCATCCTCCTCTTAATTACATTGTACCAAGCCCGAGTTGAGCAGATGTTGCCTGGAAAGCAAAATGCTGGAACCCTTCAGAGTTTGGGCTCTGGTGTCAGACAGAGCTGGGTTCAAAGCCCGTCTTTGCCCTCTTCCTAACATAAGCATGACTTCACCCCTCTGAGGCTGGTTCCTCATCCCCTGGTTGATGTGCAGTACACATACTTGACTCTACCCCTCAGGGTCTAAGAGCACAACTCAGAAGGGCATCGCAGCTCAAAGCTTCATGAGATCAGCTGTGATTTTTGTTGCAACTCCACTCTGTCAGTTTTTCTGTCAGCCCAGCCTTGTCTTCCCTACTCCCTCACAGGTATTATCCTGAGCGCTCGCTCTCCCAAACAAACCCCTAACACCCATCTCCATCTCAGACACCAAGAGAAGAACACAGGCACAGCAGGAGTTCCAGCCCTTCTAGACAGGGAAACTGCAGGAGCCTGAGAGGGAGGCAGATGGAAGGAAGGCAAGAGAGGAGGGCTGGGGGACTGGCCTGGGCTAAGCTGGGCGGTCCAGTCCTGGGTTTCGGAACATTCCAGCCTTCTTCCTGACCTTGTCTTCATGGCCCACTTTGATCCTTGGTGATGGACCACAGTGGTTGGGTGTGCTGGCTTGGAGGCCCTCCCTTGAGTTTGAATTCCAGCTCTTTCTGACCCTTTCTGGAGCTTGGGGCAAGTTCCTTCACTTCTTTGGGCCTCCACGGTACCAACTGTAAAATGGGGCTGGGAAGAATCAACAGGCATGCTGTTCAGCTCCTAGCATAGTGCCTGAGGTCCCAGTGGGAACCCCATAAATGCTACTTCCTATTCAATCCCTCCTAAGGGATGAGGAAGGCTGTTTACAAATCAACCAATATAGGCAAGGACACCATTTTTATATTTCACTCCTAAGGCCCCCTTCCTCTGTAAAATCCTCTATAACTGGTCAAGTTTTCCAAGACTTTCCAGAAATCATTAGAGATTTGTGCATTTGGAAGGTTTTGTTCTACATCCTTTTATTTCATGATGGCTGATAGACTATCAAGAGAGAATGGGTCACCTGGATAGAGACGTGATGCTGTGCCCACAAGGGTCTAAGGGCTCTGTAGGAAGTGAGCTCTCACACAACCCTGTCACACAGATACTATTTTAAAGCTAAACGGAGGCTCAGGGAAGGAGGCAAAGTGCCCTGACCACACAGCAAGCAAGTGAAGCAAGGCTGTGTGTGGTAATGGCTAAGATGCAAGACAGACCGAGTGGGATTAGAAGTCATCTCCGACTCCACTTCCTAGCTGTGTGTTCTTGGGTAAGTTGGTCTTTAATTTTGCTGTGGCCCAGTTTCTTTATTTATAAAATGGGGATGGTAATAGCCCCTACCTCACTGACTGTTGAGATTAAATAAGGTAATACATATGTAATGCCTGGAGCATAACCAGCCATTTATTCACCCTCTACCATACCCTGAGCACCTAGTAGGTGCTAGGGGCAGAGCAGTGCAGAGACACAGTTCCTGCCCTCACAGACAGACATCCGGGAAGTAAAGTAACTAATGTTAGAATAACAGTTAATATAACTTCAGCTGATGTGATTAGGTGGAATTTGAACCCATATCTATATGAGCCTCAAGAGGCCCCCTTCTGTAATATTTTTCACCATAGCTCTTATTGCCTCCGACATGGCATGGATCTGTTTATTTTGCCTCGGATGGGTCTCCTCCACTAGAATGTAAGCTATTCTCAGGCATTTACTTTTCTGATCTCTAAAATAGGACAATGATATCTAGACTGTCGGGACATTTCTATAAGCAGATGTTTTCAGATCAGGGTAGTAGACCAGGGTTGTCCTAGTAAAAGAACACCCAGGGCAAGGAGTGATTCGTTCTGACCCAAGGAGAGACAGGGAAGGGCGTGAGGAGGCAGCTATTTGAGTTGAGTCCTGACAATGAATAAAATATGAATCATCAGAGAAAGATAGGAAGGCATTCCAGGCAGGGGACATTGCTTAGAAAAGGCCGAGAGATTTGTATTCCGGTCCCACCTCATCCACGTCTTTGCTGATTTCTCCAGCCAGGTCAATCTCTGTTTCCTTCCATTTGATTAACGCTGATGGGTGGTGGGACACTCTACTTCATCACACACTGTCCAGTGTTGGTTACTCATGTTCCCAGCGAGCTGTGTTGCCTTGCTTGGTCTTCCTGGTGAGTGTCTGAGCATCACCTGGAAACCGGTTTCATCATCTATTCATTTACTCATTCATTCATTCATTCATAAGGAATTTGTTTATTTGCTCAACAGTATCTCTCAAGGGCCTTCTCCATGCCACATGTTATGTCAGGTGCTGAGACCCGAGAACAGGACAGTCAGGCTTCTGGCCCTGGAGGCGCTCATGGTCTTGTGGGGAGAACAGATAAGAACCATCCATACCAACAGATAAAGATAAAATAGATGGTGATGATATCTGTGCAGGAAGCAAGTAAGAGTTTGAGAGATGATGATAGAGAAACCCTCCCTTAGGGTGGTCAGAGAAAGACTACCTGGTAGGAAGTAAGACTCAAGCTGAGGAGGATGAAAGGAACAGACAGAGGGAGTGAAGAGGAGGGTATTCCAGACAGAAGGTACACCATGTGCAAAAGCCCTGGGGTGGGAAAGGATTCGGCTTGTTGAGAACCTGGAAACGGGCCAGTGTGAGGCTGAGCCATGAGGGGCTAGGTGTGGGAGAGGGGGCCAGGGCACACAGGCCAAAGAGAAAAGTGTGGTTTTTGCTCAGAGTGTGATGAAAAACCTTCGGGAGCTTTCAAGTGGGAAAATGAAAAGATCCCTCAGCTGCCAGGGGCAATGAGGCAACAGGAAGCAATAGCGCAGCGCCTGTAGGCAGCCAGACAAGAGATGCTGGCACTTATCCCTTCTCCCCATGCCTGGTTCTTAAAACTCTCTGTTTGCACATACCTTGTGATGGGAGCTCAGTGCTTTGGAATATAATCTCTTCCACTGTTGGATACTTTGAACTGAAAGAACGTGGTCCCTGGTCAGTGATTCTCAAACGTATTGGTCTCAGGACCCTTTTCATCCTTAAAAATTATTGAGGACCCTAGAGAACTTCTATTCATGTGGATTATACCCAGAGCCAGGACTAGGTTAAGAGAGCATAAGATAAATATTTTAATACAATATTTTGAAAGATCCATATTGGAGCCTGAGGCAAAAGGAAAAATCAGTAATATTGACCTTGTCTCTATTTAAAATTGTGATATTTTGTTCATCATGAATTTTTTTGCATTATTTTTTTTTCATTGTTTTCAGAGTGATGGGGCTATCACATGTCATATCAACTTTGGAAAAGTTCACTGAGGTGAAAAGGGCAAGTAAAACTATTATGATAAAAATAGTTTTGACCTTGTGGATCCCCTGGAAGGGTCCTGGGACACCAGGGATTCCAGATTGTACTTGGAGAACCATTGCTTTTGATGGAGTCCAGTCTGCTCCAGGCAGTTCCCACCCTTCGGGCTTAGGTCCGCCTCCAGGGGTTCCAACCATCTTCCTCTCCCTTCAGGAGGGCAGCGCCTGGGAGACTAAGCTTTAGAATCCCTGCTTCCTCAGCACCTGTTCCAGGCTAAAGACCTCCCGGGGCAGGGCTGCCACCTCTCCCTATCCCCACTCCGGACAAATCCCATTTGGTTGGTGTCTGAGAGATTGAAGACTCCAGTTAGGACCCACATTCCCAGGTGTGGCCTGAGAGGCATGGAACTCCTGTGGGCCTGTCACCTCCTGCCTCAGGACACTCCATCTCTATTCTTGCCCCTGGGTCCGTGCCTTCAGCCACCTGTTCCATGGTTCCTGTCCCTCCTTCCTCTTGGGCTGGTGATTGGAATGTTCAGAACCTCTATGGGCTTCTTCTGGGCTCCTGGAGAGCAGGCATCTCTCCAAGAACCAGTTTGCAGGCAAAGAAAACCTCCAATGTATTAAGCTGGCCTCTAAGAAGCCAACTTCTGAAAATTCAATTTGTCGGCAGTATAAACAGGATACAGAGCCTGGTGAGGGCAGTCTCCGAGGAGAGCATCTGAGGGGGAGAAAGGAGGCAGCAACCTGTGGGGTTAACAGTAACGTGGGCACATTCCTAGGCAGCATTAAAACCCGCTCCTAATCACAAACAGATCCCTGCCTGCCCAGGGCCTTTCTTTGTTCACTTGAATTTCCCCAAACACTAACACCCAGTCCTCCAGGCCTTGCCTCTCCTGGACACTTCCCTTTCCCTCTGTGGGCCTCAGTTTCCCTGTCTGCCCCGTGAAAGGACTGAACTTGGGTCTACAATCCAAGATCCTTTCTATCTCTCTAATATCCCAGGACCCAAACTTCTCTGCCTTGAAGCCCACAGAGTCTAGAATTCCACAATACTAACACACCTGGATTTTATGACTGCAGACTTTAACAAGTCAACAGTGGTGGGTTCTAAAGTTCTATAATTTTAAGATTCCATGGCTCCAAGATCCTGCCCGTGTAACTTTCTATACCTCTACAGTTCTAAGACTCAGTGACTTTAGGCATCTGAGACAGTGCAGCATCCTCTAGACCCAGGTGGCCTGGGTTCATCGACTGCCAGCCCCACACCCACTAACTGGATGGCCTCCAGCAAATTACATGAAAACATACCTCAGTTTTCACATCTGTAAAGTAAGGAGCACGATAGTGACCACCCCATGGAGTGGTTGTGAGGACAAAAGAGGTAATATTTGTAAACAGTGCTTGGAGTGCAGTGTTTTGTTCAGCAATGTTTTGTTCCTACCATTATTCTGGATTGGAAAGTTTCTATAGCCTCAGAGTCTGAGATAGGTGTTTCTGGGCCTCCAAGACTCTAGGGTGGAAAGTTTCAAAGTATCCATTGTTCAAAGATTTGATGATGCATTAATTCTGGAGGCTGGCTGTGGAGATGTTTTGGTATTCCTGCCCCAAGGTCATGGGAATTTACCAGGGCCAGCTGAGGCACCTGGCTGGGTGGCCCAATCCTAGCACTCTTGGTCATCAACCCAAAGAGCGTGACATGCTTGGGACCGCAAGCTCTGAGAAGTGCCCTTCTCTGCCCTCCACACACACATGCCCCTGGAGATAGCGTGACTTTCTGGCCAAAGGTTCCTTGACCTTGACTAACTCCTGGAACCCAGGGAGATGCAGGAAGACAGTTACTCCCATACTTTGGAACTCCCTTTCTCAAGAACCTGCTGTTGCTCCCTACTGTCCTTCACATCAAGTCCTGTTTCTCAGCCTGGCTTTTGGAGTCTCTTCATACCTTGTCCACTTTAAGATAAAATTGAGGTCATCTGGAATGGGGAATGGAGAATTGGGGTGCTTCCTTTAGAAGTTACTTCTAGATCCATATACCTTCATTTATTCATTTATTCACTCCATAAATATTTATTAATTACTTACTATGTGCTAAGCTCTGTTCCAGGACCTAGGGACACAAAAGTGAATAAGATAGACAAGGGCTCGTCTCCTGGGAGCTCATGAAACTCATCTCAGGCCCACTCAGTGTAGAGTATTATGCTCAGGGGGCAAGAGCACAGGCCATTTCCTGACTGCAGAATGCTGGACCAGCGCTTTGAACCTCATGTAAAATGGGCCACTTACACCGCCTACCACATAGGGTCATTGTAAGAACAAAAAGATAGTGACAATGAGGCACACAGCACCGTGTCTAGCACAGAGAAAGTCTGCAGTCTATGAAAGCTGCTATCATTATTGTTGCTTGGTTACCCCCAGCTCCCTCTGGAGCACTTAATATATGGGTTAAAAGCCAAACAGGCCTGGACTCAAGACCTGGGGTATACAAGCGTGGTAATCAGAGTGTCTGCTTCCCAGGGCTAGCTGCCTGACATGTTGGTCATACCCAGCCAGGACTCCAACTGTAACAAGTACATATTCTCATTTCCCTCCAGTTCTCTCCAATAACTCATCCCAGGCCACCTCACTACCTGCCTCCACTCTCACTCAGCACACAACCTGAGGAAAATCAGCTCTAAAATATGGGCTGAGGCCGTTGGGTGTGATATGAAAGGCAATAAGGAGCCAAGCCTGGCCCTGTAGATGAAGGGCATCCCCTGTCTTTCAGTAGCTCCTCTACGCTTTGCATCTAGTCTTCACAGCTGCCAGGGGCTTCTGCCAGCAATTGGCCATGAGTCCCTGCTGTGTTTTGGGGTTTGGCTATTTTTTCATTAAGTTTGCAATTATTAAAAAAATGCAAGTCAAATTGTGACATGCTGAGCTGAACAGGCTGGAGGTTAAAGCTTTTTCCCTGCCTGCGGCCTGCTGGGCCCCCACCCTGTTCTGTGTAAAGGGGAACATTTTCGGGAAAATAAACAAGGAGGCCTTGCTGCTGTGGGGACTTTATGAACTTGATCCTACCCCCACTCCATACCCTACCCTGTTGGCAGCCTTGGTCGTTTTCACTGTTAATTAAAGGGGGGACAAGTTTCCAGGGCAGTCCCAGCTCTGGCCAGGTCTGTGCCCACATCCTTGAGAGGAAGTCCAGGGTGATGGGTTGATTGGGTGACTTGTGGCCTTTGAGGTAATGATTGGTCTTGAGATGGAATCCACTCCCCCGAATAAAGGCACTTGGTGTTCTCTCCCTTTCTCATAGCCCCCTGGTCTCCACAGAGGAAGTTATTAGAGGAGAAGCAGCTGTGGTTCCCTAGAGCAGGGCCTGCAAAGGCAGGCAGCTTGAGACCCACTGCCTGGGCCAGAAAGACTCTCTCAGTCCCTTTCGCCTCTCTCTGTCTGTCTAGCCTCAGAACTCCTGTCTTCTCATAGAAACCTGCACCAAACCTGCACCTCGCACCATCACTCATAATTCATTTGTTCACTCTGCAGCTCTTTATTGAGCATGTACTATGTGCTAGGCACTGGGCATACAGAAGTGGAAAAGAGAAACTCCCTTCATTCATGGAGCTCCCATTCTAGTGGAGATGACCCACTAAAAATGAAGAAGTTGGCGTGTGACCCATTGTCGAGCAATCAGCTAAGGACACATAGAGCAGAGTTAGCGGGTAGAAAGTGATGGGTGGGCAGGAGTCCTCTTGAAGGAGGTGAGATCTGAGCAGAGACCTGCAGGTAGGGAGAGGCAATCTGTGAGGACAGTGACACCCGTGCCAGAGCAGGGGCAGACTGGCCTCATGCCTCCACCTCCCTTTGCCACCTCTGATCTTTTGCCCAGGCTTGAAGGACTGCCCTCCTCTCTGCCCTCTGCCTGGCCAGCAATGACTTAACCTGTGTTTTCCCTAATATATACTTTGTCATTTTATTAACTGTATCAAATACATTTGTAAAAGCAGAACATGAAGCTGCCTGGGTTACAATACAGGCTGTGCAGTGAGAGTTGTGAAACCCATATTGCTGACATGCTTCTGCTCAATATAATGGTGCTTTTACCACTTAAAACTCTAATGAAGTGATATTTTTAAGATGGCATTTCTACCTCCCTTCTCTTGGTAAACAATCTCCCCGAAACAAGAAACAGAAACCCAAACTCTGTCTTTGAGAAAACTGGGAGACATTGTAGCCCTGAACCACAATCTAAAAAGACGGGAAGTGGATGAAGAAATTGCCAGTGACTTAGCAGAGAGGATAAAGTCAAACCGAAATGCCCGAGGTGATTGCCATGTGGGTGGATTGCTGCAAGGCAAAACAAGCTGGTTTGCCTGAAAAGCTCAAAAATTGGAGATACCGGCTGTCTAGAAGGTGCTAGTGAGGTGGGGATTGAAAGCGGGGATGGTTCGGATGTTCGTATAAGGAGTGCTGGCCCCTGGTCCCTGACCTCCACTCTGTCCAGCCCTTAACAGAAGCAACTGGGCTGGCAAAGGGAGATTTATTTTCTGGAGAAGGGAACCAGGAGGCTCTAAAAGGGGACACCAGGCCCAGGGAAGGTGAGAGCCTCAGCTCCATTTACCTGTCTTGTTCCAGAATGTCACTGGGTGGGCTTATGCCCTCCCCACACCCCCAGGCAGAAAATTATCTGGAGAACCACTTCCAAGGCAAAGACCCACAGATATGATAATTTAGTCGGAGAGAGCAAATGTTCCACAGAATAAGCCGACGAGTTACTTGATCACCCACTCTACAGGGAAGCTCACCAGTCCGCTGTCCCCACCCAGAGCTTCCAATCAGACTGCTAGTATGAGTGCACAATCAGAGGTCACATACTTAAAGAAATTTCCAACACGAAAGAGGCAAAGCAAACCCTGGGCCTGGGGAAGAAGGACTCAGAGACAATGAAGGGAACAGGAGATATGTCAATGATAAATCCTACAATTAACATTCTTTGAGAGATGATGTTGTAAGCATAACATACGCACAGGAAGCTATTTAAAAGGAATAGAGGGTAAGAAAGTAGAATTAAAAATCTGCAAGGCAGAATGCACAAATAGCCACAAGTTCCTTCCATCCCAGAACACCTGCCCCTTCACCCCTCAGGAGATGGAGCCTGTTCTGGTCATCTGCTGCTCTGTTAACAAACTAGCCCCAAAAAGTAGTAGGATAATTTTGTGAGTTGGAAACTCGGGAGGCTCAGCCGTGTGACTGTTCTGCTCTGCATAGTGTTGATAGAAGTCGCACTGTGGTTTCCAGCTGCTGGATGGGCTGGCTGGGGATCCACGACGGAGCACTCACATGTCTAGTACCTTTGGCAGGGATGACTGAAAGGCTGAGCTCTGCCGGCACTGCTGACTGGTTACATGGGGGCTTTCCAGCTGGTGGTCTGAGGAAGTCGGACCTCTTATGGTGGCTGGTCCCCCCAAAGTGAGAGTCTGAAGAAACCAGATGGAGACGGCATGGCCTTTTCTGCCCTGGCCTCACAAGTTATGTGGCATCACTTTATTGGTATTACTAAGGCTGGTCCAGACTCAAGTGGGGTGTGTATGTGTGTTATGTATGAGTGTGTCACAAAATCCATCTCCTAATGGGACAAATACCAAAGAATTTGCGAATATTTTTTTTAAAACAGCTCTGCTACGGATATGCTCCATCAAAAAGAGGGATGAGGCCAAGGAAGAGGAAACCATGCATCCATTAGCTTTTCCCATGTACAAATGGTCCCAAAACTTAGTGGCTGGGAACAACTACCACTGACTTGCTCATGAGCCTATGGTTCAGTAGTATGGGCTGGACCCCTCCTGTGCCTGCAGTCAGCTGGTGGTCGGTGGCCTCACTCATGTGTCTGCTTGTTGATATCAGCTGATACCAGCTGGGTTAATGGAGATGATTTGTCTACAGCAAAATATCCTCTTATCCTCCAGCAAACTGGCCTGAGTTCCCCACCACTCTGGTGGTGCTCACAGGGTTCCCTGGCTGCAAGACGGCAGACGCCAAATGCACAAGTCCTTAGAGAGCTTCTGCTTGTGTCATGTTTGCTATTATCCTAAAGGTCAAAGCAAGTCACAAACCCAAATTGAGGGATGTGACATTCTATAAAATGTATCTATATTCTTTGAAAATGTCAATGTCATGAAAGACAAAGAAAGGTCAGAAACTGCCCCAGATTAGAGACTAAAGAGACATAACAACTCATGCAATTTATGATCCTGGGCTGCATCCTGTTCTGTAAAACAAACTCTGTAAAAGACATTATTGGGACAGTTGACAAAATTAGAATATAGACTGCCATTTAGATGAGAAGTTTTGGTTGATCGGCCAGAGGGAAACAAGCACTCTGCCGCACTGGCTGGAGTGTCAGACCATTTGCAGTATCTACCTGGTTACAGACACATATGCTCTTTGCCCCACTGATTCCACTTCTGGGGGTTTATTCTACACATATGCGTATTTGAAAAATGAAATCTGCCTAAAGACAGGCATTGCAGCTTTGTGGTGATAGCCAACGGCAGGAAGCAACCTGTACATCCATTACTAGGGCACCAATTCAATAAGGGCTGGTACATCTAAACCATGGGATTTATGCAGTGGTGAAAAAGACAGAGACAGCTGTTCAAGTACTGATGAAGCGTGATGTCCGTGATGTGTCGCAAAAGTGAAGTGCAGAACACTGTGTACTGTGCTATCATTTGGTAAAGAAAAAATGGGAGCAGTGCATGTATGTGCATAGGCTCAGAAATGCATAAACCATTTCTGAGTGGAAACACAGGAAACTGAAAACAGTTTCTACTGCCTGGAAGGGCAACTGGGTGGCAGGGAGACAGGTGGGGTGGAGAATTACTGCGTCTGGCATCCACTTCTATACTGTTTGTGTTTATACTTCATATTCAAGAAGGAAGGAGAAAAAGGAAGAGGAGGAGGAAGAAGAGAAAGTGGAAAGGCAAAGGAAGAGAAGAAGTAATGATAGAGAGAAGGGTGGAGGAAGGAAGAAAACTTCAAAAAAATATTTTTTAATAATTGTCTGCATATATCTGCTCTCCTGGTGCACTGTTGGAAATGCATTAAAAGGATCATAGATGACAAAGGAGGCCATTCAATCTGTCTCCAAAAGTGGAGACTTTGGTGCCTTCATCCCCAGAGGAAGACACAGAGAGGCCTGGAAGGCCTGAGATGAGGACCCCGGCCTTTGACCCCAGCTGTCCCCTCAAGCTGTCACCCCAGCCTGCAGGCTTTTCCTTTCTGTTTTGCATCAGAGTCCCTGAACTCCTGCCACCCTATTCTCTCCCCACCTACACCTCATGGGGTGTGGCTGTGGTTAGCACGTTTTCATCTTTTTCTTGGCTGCCCATTTCCCCACCAAACTGTAAAGCACTGGCTCTGACTCCAAAGCCAGACAGACCTGAGTTCAGCCTCTGCTGTACCAAGTCACCTCCCCTCTCGGAGTCCCTGTGTGAGCATGAGCTGAAGCCTCACAAACTTGACAAGGTGGGACTCACCACCTGGGAACTGCTGCTGTCATGGAAAATGAGCCCATCAGCCAAACCTCCAACTCCCATAAAAGCCTCAGCCAAAGCCCAAAGAAACCCCGCAAAGCAGATTCCATGATCCAGCTGCTTGCTCTGGGATGAGGGGTCTGCTGCTCTGCTCTCTCCTACCTAGAGCAACTCCCTGCTGCATTTGGTGAAGGCAAATTGCTGGTGCACATGCTGTCTGTAGTCATTTATTTTAATGAATAAATTGTAATTATCCAACTTGCATAGGCAGAATACAAGTGATATATGCTCTTCAAAAATGATTGAAATGTACAGGAATATATCAATAAATATTTCCAAATATATGTATCAATAAAAAAGAATAACGAAATGCATAAATGGAACATTGTACAAAAACAGCAAACACAAACCTGTACTCAATTATGATCCCATTTAAACTTCAAAAATTGGCAAAACTAAGGTGAAAAGGAGATAGACAGAAAGGTAATGAAAACTCCTTAAGAGGATAAAAATCGGGGCTGCAGGGGTGCTGGCGATATTCTCTTTCTTCATCTGAGTACTGGTGACAGCCTCTCCCCCATGAGACGTAAGTTCTGAGACCCACTTTGTTCTTCCCTGTATTTGCAGGTGGCCCTGGAAGGCCTTCGGCCTACTATCCCACCAGGCATTTCCCCCGTGTGTGTAAGCTCATGAAACTCTGCATGCATGAAGACCCTGCAAAGCGCCCTAAGTTTGACATGATTGTGCCTATCCTGGAGAAGATGCAGGACAAGTAGGGCTGGGAAGTCCTGGTCTGACCTCTAGAGATGTCAGGACACGGTTCGGGGAGTATACAGTTGGTGACAGCTGATCAGCTTTAACATCTCTTGGTGTGCATTTAGATGTATATATTATACTTAAATAAAATGTTAAAGTAAAAATAGCTCTTTGCACATTTTATTTTATTCCCTTCTTCAGAAGGTACTGTTGTTAACAGTTTGGTGTTTCCTTCCAAGGTATTCTTCCATTTGCTTACATTGATAGATTGATAGATGAGAAGGGGATGGGTGGATAGATAGATAAGATAGACAGAATTTGCTTTGTTTTTCCCATACATGTTACATACCCTTGTTCATACTGGCTATTTTCTTTCAGTACTACATCTTAGAGATCAGATCACATAGACCTGTTCTTGTTTTTTTTTTAATAATTTATTTTGGTATCATTAATCTACAATTACATGTGCAATATTATGGTTATTAAACTACCCCTTCATCAGGTCCCCCCCACCAACCCCATTACAGTCACTGTCCATCAGCGTAGTGAGATGCTATAGAATCACTACTTGTCTTCTCTGAGTTGTACTGCCCTCCCCATGCCCCCCCAACATTACATCTGCTAATCGTAATGCCCCTTTTTCCCTCTTATCCCTCCCTTCCCACCCATTTTCCCCAGTCCCTTTCCCTTTGGTAACTATTAGTCCGTTCTTGGGTTCTGTGAGTCTGCTGCTGTTTTGTTCCTTCAGTATTTTTTCTTTGTTCTTATACTCCACATATGAGTGAAATCATTTGATACTTGTCTTTTTCGACTTGGCTTATTTCACTGAGCATAATACCCTCTAGCTCCATCCATGTTGTTGCAAATGGTAGGATTTGTTTTCTTCTTATGGCTGAATAATATTCCATTGTGTATATGTACCACTCTTCTTTATCCATTCATCTACTGATGGACACTTAGGTTGCTTCCATTTCTTGGCTATTGTAAATAGTGCTGCGATAAACATAGGGGTGCATCTGTCTTTTTCAAACTGTGCTGCTGTATTCTTAGGGTAAATTCCTAGGAGTGGAATTCCTGGGTCAAATGGTATTTCTATTTTGAGTTTTTTGAGGAACCTCCATACTGCTTTCCACAATGGTTGAACTAATTTGAATTCCCACCAGCAGTGTAGGAGGGTTCCCCTTTCTCCACATCGTCGCCAACATTTGTTGCTGTTTGTGTTTTGGATGTTGGCCATCCTCACTGGTATGAGGTGATATCTCATTGTGGTTTTAATCTGCATTTCTCTGATGATTAGCAATGTGGAGCATCTTTTCATGTGCCTTTTGGCCATCTGAATTTCTTCTTTGGAGAAGTGTCTATTCATGTCCTCTGCCCATTTCTTAATTGGATTATTTGCTTTTTGTTTGTTAAGGTGCATGAGTTCTTTATATATTTTGGATGTCAACCCTTTATCAGATACGTCATTTATGAATATATTCTCCCATACTGTAGGATGTCTTTTTGTTCTACTGATGGTGTCCTTTGCTGTACAGAAGCTTTTCAGCTTGATATAGTCCCCCTTGTTCATTTTTGCTTTTGTTTCCCTTGCCTGGGGAGATATGTTCATGAAGAAGTCGCTCATGTTTATGTCCAAGAGATTTTTGCCTATGTTTTTTTCTAAGAGTTTTATGGTTTCATGACATACATTCAGGTCTTTGATCCACCTTGAGTTTACCTTTGTGTATGGGGTTAGACTGTAGTCCAATTTCATTCTCTTACATGTAGCTGTCCAGTTTTTCCAACACCAGCTGCTGAGAGGCTGTCATCTCCCCATTGTATATCCAAGGCTCCTTTATCAAATATTAATTGACTGTTTATGTTTGGGTTAATGTTTGGATTTTCTATTCTGTACCATTGGTCTGTGGGTCTGTTTTTGTGCCAGTACTAAATTGTCTTGATTACTGTGCCTTTGTAGTAGAGCTTGAAGTCAGGGAGCGTAATTCCCCCTGTTTTATTCCTCCTTCTCAGGATTGCTTTGGCTATTTGGGGTCTTTTGTGGTTCCATATGAATTTTAGAATTATTTGTTCCAGTTCATTGAAGAAAGCTGTTGATATTTTGATAGGGATTGCATTGAATCTGTAGATTGCTTTAGGTAGTATAGCCATTTTGACAATATTTATTCTTCCTAGCCAAGAGCATGGGATGCATTTCCATTTGTTAGTGTCCTCTTTAATTTCTCTTAGGAGTGTCTTGTAGTTTTCAGAGTACAGGTCTTTCACTTCCTTCGTTAGGTTTATTCCTAGGTATTTTATTCTTTTTGATGCAATTGTGAATGGAATTGTTTTTCTGATTTCTCTTTCTGTTAGTTCATCGTTAGTGTATAGGAAAGCAACAGATTTCTGTGTGTTAATTTTGTATCCTGCAACTTTGCTGAATTCAGATATTAGTTCTAATAGTTTTGGAGTGGTGTCTTTAGGGTTTTTTATGTACAGTATCATGTCATCTGCAAATAGTGACAATTTGACTTCTTCTTTACCAATCTGGATGCCTTGTACTTCTTTGTTTTGTCTGATTGCCATGGCTAGGACCTCCAGTACTATGTTGAATAACAGTGGAGAGAGTGGGTATCCCTGTCTTGTTCCCAATCTCAGATGAAAAGCTTTCAGCTTCTCATTGTTAAGTATGATGTTAGCTGTGGGTTTGTCATATATAGCCTTTATGATGTTGAGGTACTTGCCCTCTATACCCATTTTGTTGAGAGTTTAATCATTAATGCATGCTGAATTTTGTCAAATGCTTTTTCAGCATCTAATGAGATGATCATGTGGTTTTTGTTCTTCTTTTTGTTGATGTGGTGGATGATGTCGATGGATTTTCAAATGTTGTACCATCCTTGCATCCCTGGGATGAATCCCACTTGATCATGGTGTATGATCCTCTTGATGTATTTTTGAATTCGGTTTGCTAATATTTTGTTGAGTATTTTTGCATCTACGTTCATCAGGGATATTGGTCTGTAATTTTCTTTTTTGGTGAGGTCTTTGCCAGGTTTTGGTATTAGAGTGATGCTGGCTTCATAGAATGAGTTTGGAAGTATTCCCTCCCCTTCTATTTTTTGGAAAACTTTAAGGAGAATGGGTGTTATTTCTTCTCTATATGTCCGGTAGAATTCAGAGGTGAATCCATCTGGTCCGGGGGTTTTGTTCTTGGGTAGTTTTTTGATTACTGCTTCAATTTCGTTGCTGGTGATTGGTCTGTTTAGTTTTTCTGTTTCTTGTTTGGTCAGTCTTGGAAGGCTATATTTTTCTAAGAAGTCCATTTCTTCTATGTTTTCCAGCTTGTTAGCATATAGATTCTCATAATATTCTCTTATAATTCTTTGTATTTCTGTGGGGTCTGTCATGATTTTTCCTTTCTCATTTCTGATTGTGTTTATGTGTGTAGATTCACTTTTTCTCTTAATAAGTCTGGCTAGGGGGTTATCTATTTTGTTTATTTTTTCAAAGAACCAGCTCTTGGATTCATTGATTTTTTTCTATTGTTTTATTCTTCTCAATTTTATTTATTTCTTCTCTGATCTTTATTATGTCTCTCCTTCTGGTGACTTTGGGCCTCATTTGTTCTTCTTTTTCCAATATCAGTAATTGTGTCTTTAGGCTATTCATTTGGGAATGTTCTTCCTTCTTTAGATAGGCCTGGATTGCAATACACTTTCCTCTTAGAACTGCCTTTGCTGCGTCCCACAGAAGTTGTGGTTTTGTGTTGTTGTCATTAGTCTCCATATTTTCTTTGATTTCTGTTTTGATTTGGTCATTAACCCATTGATTAATTAGGAGAATGTTGTTAAGTCTCCATGTATTTGGTAGCCTTTTTGATTTCTTTCTAAAATTTCTTTCTTGTTTTATACCTTTGTGATCTGAGAAGTTGGTTGGTAGAATTTCAGTGTTTTTTAATTTACTGAGGTTCTTTTTGTGGCCTAGTATGTGGTCTATTCTGGAAAATGTTCCATGTGCACTTGAGAAGAATGTGTATCCTGTTGCTTTTAGGTGTAGAGTTCTGTAGATGTCTGTTAGGTCCATCTGTTCTATTGTGTTGTTCTGTGCCTCTGTGTCTTTACTTATTTTCTGTGTGCTTGATCTGTCCTTTGGAGTTAGTGGTGTGTTGAAGTCTCCTAAAATGAATGCATTGCTGTCTATTTCCTCCTTTAATTCTATTAGTATTTGTTTCACATATGCCAGCGCTCCTGTGTTGTGTGCATATATATTTATAATGGTTATGTCCTCTTGTTGGACTGACCCCTTTATCATTATGTAATGTCCTTCTTTATCTCTTGCTACTTTCTTCGTTTTGAAGTCTATTTTGTTCGATACAAGTACTGCAACACCTGCTTTTTTCTCCTTGTTGTTTGCATGAAATATCTTTTTCCATCCCTTCACTTTTAGTCTGTGTATATCTTTGGATTTGAGGTGAGTCTCTTGTAAGCAGCATATTGATGGGTCTTGCTTTTTTATCCATTCTATTACTCTGTGTCTTTTGATTGGTGCATTCAGTCCATTTGCATTTAGGGTGATTATCGATAGATATGTACTTATTACCATTGCTGGCTTTAGATTCGTGGTTACCAAAGGTTCAAGGGTTGCTTCTTTACTAACAATCTAACTTAACTTTCTTGTTAAGTTCTTGTAAACACAATCTGATGTTTCTTTATTTCTCTGCCTTCTTATTCTTCCTCCTCCATTCTTTATATACTAGGTGTTTTATTCTTTGCCTTTAGTTAGTATTTGGATGGTCTGCTTTCTTCGCTATGATTTTATTTTCTCTGGTGACATCTTTTTAGCCTTAGGAGTGCTTCCCTCTAGAGCGGTTCGTTTAAGATGTCCTGTGGAGGTGGTTTATGGAAGGCAAATTCTCTCAGCTTTCGCTTGTTTGGAAATTGTTTAATCTCTCCATCATATTTAAATGATAATCATGCTGGATACAATATTCTTGGTTCGAGGCCCTTCTGTTTCATTACGTTAAATATATCATGCCATTCTCTTCTGGCCTGTAAGGTTTCTGTTGAGAAGTCTGATGATAGTCTGATGGGTTTTCCTTTGTAGGTGATCTTTTTTCTCTCTCTAGCTGCCTTTAATACTCTGTCCTTATCTTTGATCTTTGCCATCTTAATTATTATGTGTCTTGGTGTTGTCTTCCTTGGGTCCCTTGTGTTGGGAGATCTGTGGGCTTCCGTGGACTGTGAGACTATTTCCTTCCCCAGCATGGGGAAGTTTTCAGCAATTATTTCTTCAAAGACACTTTCTATCCCTTTTTCTCTCTCGTCTTCCTCTGGTACTCCTATAATGCAAATATTGTTCCGTTTGGATTGGTCACACCGTTCTCTTAATATTCTTTCATTCCTAGAGATCCTTTTATCTCTCTCTGCCTCAGCTGCTCTGTATTCCTGTTCTCTGATTCCTATTCCATTAACAGTCTCTTGCATCTTGTCCAGTCTGCTGCTAAGCCCGTCGATGGCTTGTCTCATTTCTGCATTGTCTTTCCTCACTTCCCTCACTTCCTCCCTCAGCTCTTGCATATTTCTCTGGAGATCCATCAGCATGGTTATGACTTTTATTCTGAATTCTTTTTCAGGAAGATTGTGCATTTCCATCCCTTCAGGTTCCCTCTCTAGTGTTGTCTGGGTCTGGGTAAGTTTTGTTTGTACCATATTCTCCTGTCTTTTCATGGCGATAGAAGTGGTCGCTGGTAGGTGTCACATATGTCAGCTGGGCTCTTTAAGACTTTTAAAAAGAAAAAAAAGAAAGAAAAGAGAAAAAAGAGAAAGAAAGAAAAGAAAAGGGTTAAAAAAATGCCCACCGGGAGTAGATTCTGTAAGGATGCTGTAGGTGGTGCTGTTGCTCCACTATTCCGCAGCTGCGGCCGTGCCACTCCGCATGGCCTTTTGTAGCTCTGGCCGGGGCGGGAACAAATGGGAGGCTGTTGATCTCTGTGGGAAGTCTCAGTACAGCTACTTTTTCGCAGTCACCAGTCAGGGGGTCCGACATTCCCCAGGACTCCCTGCCTGCTGGGCTGAGTGTGCTGGGACAGTCCTGCTCCTCCACTGGGCCCCTGTCTCTTTAAGACCACTAAAAAAAGGTGCGCGCTTTTCTTTTGTCCTGGGGAGCCGGATGTGAGGACCCGGGTGCATTCCTCGGCTCAGATCCTGCACCCTCTGTCTCTCCAGTCTCCGATACACCACGCAATGTGTGTCAGTGCTCCTGGCACAGATCACCAGGGCTGGTTATTTCACGGGCCTGTACTTCCACTCCCTCCCCTCTCTGAATCCTCTCCTCTCGCAGGTGCGCTGGCGTGGGTGAGTGCTTGGGTCCCGCCGGGTCGCAGCTCCATATCTTACCCGCCTCACGGGGTGCTGAATCCTCTCAGGTGTAGATGCAGGCTGTGTGCTGTCCTGTATATTCTGTTCTCTCTTTTAGGAATAGTTGTATTTGTTGTATTTTCATAAATATATATGGTTTTGGGAGGAGAGTTCCGCCACCCTGCTCACGCTGCCATCTTCCCAGAAGTCCTGTTCTTGTTCTTTTTAAGAAGTACACATAATATTCCATAGTGAAGACATATCATAACTTCCTTAATCAGAGTAGTGTTGGTGGCAATTTAGGTTATTTCCAACCTTTGCCAATTAAATAATGCTGCAAGGAACATGCTTTTTGAGAGTGTGTATGTTTCTATTGGGCAAATGGCTAAAGAAGAAATTTCTGAATCAGTGCATGTGCATTTAAAATTCTAACATATTACCAAATTGCCTACCAAAAAATGTTACACCAATTTATGTGCTGTCTATTCATTCATTCACTCATGCACTTGATAAATATTTATTGAGCAAGCTCTCTGTGCTGGGCATACTATTCTAGGTTCTAGGGATTCAGCATGGAGGGGAGAGAGATAGTCATTACCCTCACGGAATTAGCAATCTGGTCAGGGAAATAGATCCAAACAAGAAACACAGAAGTTATATAATGTCAGATGGTAAGTACTAAAAGAAAATAAAGGTGTCTGAGCATGCTTATTTCTCCATACCTTCACCAACACTGGTGTCACCCATTCTGTTGAGTTTTTGCTGATCTGATAGCCATTTCTTTTACTGTGAATTCTATTGCATCTTTAGTTCCCTTTACCCCTTTTATGATGGAGTTTTTTTTATCTTTTTCTTATTGACTTGTGGGAGCTCTCAATTTATTATGGATTTTAATCCTCCGAATTATATATTATGTCCATTGCAACTATTTTCTCCTGCCTTTTATTTCTCTTTTATTTTTGCTCATGGTGTTTCACAAAATCCTTCTGATGGAGAATCACAAGAAATTAATTTCAGAGTTTTACTCTAAGAAAAGTTGGTCTTCCTGTTGCAGAACTGATTTGGGTTTTCCTGCTATGAATCTGTGTAACTATTTCTCTTTACTTGCTTTGGCTGCAAGGGAGCACAGAACAAGTTTTTATTCACCTCTAGCAATGGTCCAGAACCTCATGGCAAGCATTCAGAACCTGATCTCATCCTTGAGCTCACATTTTTCTTCCTTCTCACAATTATGTTATACATTCTTTTCCCTCCTCTGGATTTATAACACCTCTAAGTTGCCTAAAATCATTTTTGCAACAAGGTGGGACATAAATAAATGACTTTATTTCTTGTTCATAGCAGTTCATTTCAAAAATGATGAAACTGAGGCCCACAGAGAGGCAGTGACTTGAGCCAGGGCTGCAGTGAATCAGCAGAGAAGCCCAGACTTGCACTCAGCCTTTCTGTCTGCTGTGTTCCTTTCCTGCTCTGTTTCTAAAGAGGAGATTTGTCTCTGATTTTCTGACTGGATTAGTCAGACTTCATTCAGTTGCCTATGATGGAAATCCTGTTAAACAAGCAAAGGGGACTTACTGGTTCACAGAAAGGGCAAGTCCAATGGGCTGAAAGTATGGCTGGATCCAGGGATATAGACAATACAGACAGGCCTCCCTCCACATTCAGCATTGCTTCTCTTATCTTTCAGCTTGGCAGCATCATTCTTTTTTGCTCCAGATAGCTTAACTCCATGTAGCATAAATATGGCACCAGCAAATGCAAGACTACATCCTGATAGCCTGAGGAGAGAGACTCTCACTTATAGCCTAACAGAAAGAAAAGATTCCAAATGGCCCCATCTGGAAAGCCCTCTTATTGTAGCCAGAGTGACTGGCATCTTGACTGACAACTCTATCCAGGCTCCTGAAATCAGAGAGGAGTTTCCCAAAGGGGAAAAGAAAGCATAGTGGAAAAATAAACTTTGTGCTGGCCAACGCCTATTGTCTCAAGGAAACAGAACTCTTCAGGGTGGGGAAGAAAGAAACACTTGCCCCAAGAACAAATCAGCCAATGAGTGACTTTGATCTTTCTTTCCCCTCCTGCTCTTAAGCTGTCAGTGGCCTTGGGGGCTAGTCTACCATTATCACCTCTAACCATAGCATCTTTCAAGGCTGTCCTGATGGCACACGCTGGCTTTTGCTCTTTCTACCTCCTGAATGCCCACTTCTTACCACCTGACCAAATCCTAGCACTTCTCTGAGGATTCTTCCTTGAAGACCCCTACCCAGGACATGCCTCCCTCTTCTAAACTTCCCACTCCATCCAAAGACTTTTTTAAAAAATAGCAATGACTATGTGCTTAGTTCCATGGGGAGAGACAAAGACGTGCCAATGGAAGGTGCATCAGCTAGGACCTGAAATGCCATTTCAGAGGGGTGGCTGAATGGTATCTGGAGGGCTATGGTCCACGCTGGAGAAAGTAAACACTCCTACCATGGTTCTCAAGGTTGCTTCAGAGACTAAATGGGAAGAGAAGACAGTGAGTATGTGCTGTAGCAAGTTTTTTAGGTGTTTTATCTAGTTTAGACCTCCCCCAAATCTGTATCAGGTAAATATTAATTCACAGTCAAGGAGACTGGTTACTCAGAGAGGTAAAGTGATTCACCCAAGATCACACAGTCATTGAGTGACTTGCAGAACTCATAGCTGAATTGTCCAACTGTCCTGTCCTCTTCCTACCGATTCCCTAATAAACACCCCCCATTATTAAATGATGACTCACATTACAGAAACGTCTCCTAATTAGATTTGAAAATAGGAAAAGCACTTGAAATGTACTTTGAGATTAGCCTTAACAGAATTACTTCCATACCAAGAATTTATTCCCCAGCTATGGAGCAGCTAGATTTTTTTGTGTGTGCATTTCTTGATGTTCCAGTAAGTAGAATGCAAGAAGCACAAAAGATGACCAGTTGCAACCCTTCACTTCCTTCCTAAGCTACCTTAAACCCTTCACAATAGGGACAGAGAAATCAAGCGATCAATCAAGAATCCTATTCATGAATTAATAAATTCCTACTTTTACCAGATATGCTTGTGTGGGGCAGTTATTGTTCCAGAGTGGACACAGCAAAGTTCTAGGCTCCATTCCCAACACACAATGACACTCAGGGGGGAAAGCTGGTGTGTTTTACAGCCAACAGTCTGAAAACACATCTGTTGTCAAGCTCCAAGTCAAGCCACGAAAATTGTAGAGGAAAATATGGCCTCTTTCCCTTTTCTACCATGTAGAGTTGTAGTAAAATCAGCTGAGTTTAAATGTCTCAGCTTCACCCTCCCTAAGCTGTGTGAACTGAAGGATGAGCCTTGTCAAAGCCTCTGTTTCTCTACCAGTGGAATGGTGAGTTGTGCCAGGTGATGGTGAAGGTTCCCTCCAGACTGGCCTTCAGTCTACAAGTATCTCTCACTCTGAGTCCAGCACCCAGTAAGAACTCAAACAAACATTTTTAAAAAATATTTGAGTAGAGTGAAAAGATAGAATATGGGATAATCTGGTGCTGCCTCCTGGCTATGTGACCTCAAGCAAGCTCCTGACCTCTCTGAGCCTCAACTTCCTCTTCTGTAACATGGAATTGATGAAGCCAGCTTTAGAAAGTGGTGAAGATGGAGGGGGTAAGGCATGTGAATGGTGCTTAGAATGGTTGGCTCCTCCCTTTCTTTACCCAACGAAAGAAGACAAACTTGTCTCCCGTGGAAGCCAGTACACAGGTCTCAACCTCCTAAACTTCCATACCTGGCACCAGAATCAACTGCATTGTGAAAGCCAGTGGGCTGGGTGACTGAAGAAAGAGAGATCAGGAAATACTGACCTGTGGCCCCTTCCCTGGCAGATGATTAATCACTCTGCTATTGGTGAGACTCTGTTGGCCAACTCACTTGAAATAAAATCCAGTTACAGTAAATGACAAGGCCCGATGTCGTCTACCTCTTGCTGGCCTGTTCATCTCTTATCACTCCTTCCATTACTCTGCTTCATCCACATCAGCCTCCTTGGCGATCCTCAGAGCCTTTGCACAGCTATACCCTCTGCCTGGACTGCTCTTCTCCCAAGTTGTCATGGGCTTGCTCCCTTACTTCCTTCAGAGTTCTGCTCAAATGTCACTTTGTTGAGAGGACTTCCCTCACTACCAACTTGCTGTAGTTACCCTTGAGATTGCTCCTCTGCTTTATTTTTCTTCACAGCACTTATGCCTCATGTACAGTGCGTATGTATTTGTTTGTTGTCTCCCACAACCAGAATATGAGCTCCATGAGGACAAGACTTCATTGAGCTCAAAATCATATCTCAGACCCTGGAACAGTGATTGGTGGATGGTAAGCTCTCAGGAACTATCAAGTAAATGGGTAGTTGGGTGGCTGGGTGGATGAGTGGATGGGTGGATGGGAGTGTGGGAGAATGGGTGATTATAGGTTGGTGAATGGGTAGATGGGAGGATGTCAATGGGTCAATGGGTTGATGGGTCAATGGTTAGGGTAGAAAAAGCACTGGCTTTGGAACCCAACAGACCTTGGTTTTTGTTCCAATCTTCTCTCCACTCCCCATGCGGCCTTAGCTGAGTTACTCATGCTCTCTGATCCTCTGTTTCCACATCTGCATAATATACTAAATGAATTCTGCTTCATGGGACTGCTGTGAAGACCCAGTGATAAAGTGGACTTGTTCTTTGGTTGTTCTTGGTTTACTATTTCATTAGAATAAGAATACCCCATATGATAATATTGAGGCCATGTTAGCCACAATATTCTATAATTCTGAACATCTTCTCCTTGCTTCCCTTATAAGTAAGTATACTGAATGCTCTTTGCATAATGGCTCTAGCAATTACAATGTACCAGGTGTGATGCCAAATGCCTTACAACACGATGTCCTTTAACCCCCTCAACAACCCTGAGATGAGGAGACTGAGGCCAAGGAAAAGACCTGACCTGACCATGAACATATGTTAACAAAGAACAAGCAGAAACTCATCAGTTCACCTGACACTAAGATCCAGGCATTTGTGAATGCAGAAGGATGAACAAAGGAGATTATATTATTATTATTATTAATTGTATTGATTATGAGGGTTAGGACTTGACCAGTCAGTGCCATTTGTGGTGCTTTGGGGTATACTGGGGTCTTCCTGAGGCTCTGGGGTCATCCTTTGCATCTCTATCTTCCAAGAGGTTGGCCAGAGGAGGATACTGGGTGGGTAAAATCAAGGAACATCAGCAGAAACCATTACCTCCTCTGACTCTGTCTCCAGAGCCAATGTGATCAATGTGACTGAAGCAGTAGGGTTGGAAAAGAGAAGATGTAGATGTCAAAAATATTGGGAAGAGAGGCTGGATAAAAGCAGTAACTCACTTCATAGACAGGCTGAAAGAGGGTGGAGCCTATACATAGATCTGGTAACTGGAGGGAGAGTAAAAACATGTCCCCAGGAAGGGGAGGTCTAAGTAAAACTAAAATGATCCTGGACCCCCAGCCACAGATCATTCTTTGGGATTCTGTGATGATTCAGAGAGTCAACCCAGGACTTAGGAGTAGGACTTTGGAGCCAGAGGGACCTGAGGTCAAGTCTTAGCTCAGCCCCTGACTTGGGCAGATTACTTCCTCTCTCTGAGCTCTGGTTTCCTCAGTTGAGAAATGTAGATAATAGTCATTTTTGTCCATAAAGAATATTGTGAGGATTAAATGAATCTCTGTATAAAGTTTAGCGTGGGAGCCCTCAATAGGGAAACCAGCTGCCATATTGTGAGGAGACTCAAGCAGCCCTGCCAAGAGGCCCATGTGAAATAAAACTGAGATCCCCAGCCAACATCCAGTCCTAGCTTGCTGGCTGTGAGTGAGCCACCTTGGAGACAGATCTTTCAGGCTCAGCCAAATATTAGAGTGTGTGAAATCCAAGCTGACGTCTGGATTCCAATGTCCTGAGACATACCCAAGCTAGAACCACCCAGCTAGCCATTCCCAAATCTCTAGTCCTCAGAAACTGTGTGAAATAATATATAATTATTGGTGTTTTAAGCCAGAGGCCAGGGAAATTTTTCTGTAAAAGTACAGATAGTAAATATTTTAGTCTTTGTGGGCGATGTGGTCTCTGTCATAACTACTCTGTCATTGTAATGCAAAATCAGCTATAAGCAATACATAAATGTTGCTGTGTTTCAGTAAAACTTCATTTATAAAAACAAATAACGGGGAAAAAAGGATTAAATATGGCGGCATGAGAGGTGAGACAGAGGCTTCCTCCTAAAACCGCATATAATATGAAAATATAATTAATACAACTACTCATGAAAGAACAACAGGAAAGAGGACTGCGCCAGACTGCATATACCTGGAGAAAAGAGCAAACCTCACAGAACAGGGTAACATACTAAAGCTGTGGTCCTGCGGGATCCAAGCCCTTCCCCCACCCCAGCTCACCAGCAGGAGGAAGAGAAATGGAGCCGGGAGGGAGTGGAGGCCTGGGACTGCTGAATACCTAACTCTGGAGATCTTCTCTGAAAGCACAAACCTAAATTTCATGGTGCTTGAATGGTACTCTTGTGAGTAGGGGGTTGGAAAGCTAAGACAGGCAGAATTCCTGGAGAGACTGAGATCCCAGCCACTTGTGGAAAGCAGGGATCCATATCCCACTGCTCTGGGAAAAAGAAAGGTGGGCAGTCTGAGAGACTTCCTAACAAGGAAGCCCTGAGCAAGAGGGCTGCTAAAGGGGCAAGGACTGCACAGAGCTTACTGCTCAGGAGAAAGGACAGGTAGACAAAATTGTCCAGGTTTACTCTGCCCAGCAGGTTGAGAGCTTTCACGATCTTCAGGTGCTCCAGCTCCCTGGCTGGCTACACAGCTCCAAGGACCCCCTCCATGATATGCAGCCTACTGCACCTTTCTCCTGGCCAGCCCCACCTGGCTCGCAAACCAGCAAACCCTACCCTGGTGTTAGGCCAGCCAGAGGGAAAATCTGTCTACAGCAACTACAAACCCAAAGCATAGAGGCTTATACCTGTGTGCTCGGCCCACTGGTTCAAGCAGTGGAGTCAGGCATAGCAGCCAGGAAGCAGGAAACAGCTCTTTCCTCCCCTCAGGCACCAATACCACTTCCCTGTGACCCCGGACATTGCTTCAAGGACTGAGCAGCTCCAGAGAGTAGAGCTTCTGGGCACTAGAGGGCGCCATATACAAATATGAAATGCCAAAGGGACCTGGTTCAAAGCAAAATTATTACTACAACTCCTGAGAAAGATTTAAATGACATCGACCTCATGACTCTTCCTGAAAGGGAGTTCAAAATAAAAATCATCAACATGCTCATGGAGGTACGAAAAGATATTCGAGAACTCAGGAATGAATTTCGGTTGGAGATCCAATCATTGAAGAGCAAAATGGAAGGTATTAAAAGCAGATAGATATGGTGGAGGAGACAATAAATGAAATAGAAACTAGAGAAGAGGAATACAACGAAACTGAGGCACAGAGAGAAAAAAGGATCTCTAAGAAAGAAAGAATATTGAGAGAACTGTGTGACCAATCCAAACAGAACAATATTTGCGTTATAGGGGTAACCAGAAGAAGAAGAGAGAGAAAAAGGGATAGAAAGTGTCTCTGAGGAGGTAATTGCTAAAAACTTCCCCAGTCTGGGGAAGGAGATAGTCTCTCAGGCCATGGAGGTACACAGATCTCCCAACACAAGGGACCCAAGGAAGACAACACCAAGGCATATAATAATTAAAATGGCAAAGATCAAAGATAAGGACAGACTATTAAAAGCAGCCAGAGAGAGAAATGAGATCACATACAAAGGAAAACCCAACATGCTATCATCAGACTTCTCAGCAGAAACCTTACAGGCCAGAAGAGAGTGGCATGATGTATTTAATGCAATGAAGCAGAAGGGCTTCAAACCAAGATTACTTTATCCGGCAAGATTATCATTTAAATTTGAAGGAGGGATTAAACAATTTCCAGATAAGCAAAAGCTGAGAGAATTTACCTCCCACAAACCATCTCTACATTGTATTTTGGAGGGACTGCTATAGATGGAAGTGTTCCTAAGGTTTAATAGCTGTCAACAGAGGTAATAAAACCACAGTAAAGAAAGTAGAACAGCTAATTACTAAGAAAATGCAAAATTAAATTAACTATCCCCAAACTCAATCAAGGGATAGACAAAGAGTACAGAATGATACCTAATATATAAAGAATGGAGGAGGAAGAAAAGGAGGAGGAAAAAAAGAGAACTTTTAGATTGTGTTTGTAATAGCATATTAAGTGAGTTAAGTTAGACTCTTAGATAGTAAGGAAGTTAACACTGAACCGTTGGTAACCACGAATCTAAAGCCTGCAATGCCAATAACTACATACCTATTGATAATCACCCTAAACGTCAATGGACTGAATGCACCAATCAAAAGACATAGAATCACTGAATGGATAAAAAAGCAAGATCCATCTATATGCTGCCTACAAGAGACTCACTTTAAACCCAAAGACATACACAGACTAAAAGTGAAGGGATGAAAAAAGATATTTCATGCAACTAATAGGGAGAAAAAAGCAGGAGTTGCACAACTTGTATCAGACAAAATAGACTTCAAAACAAAGAAAGTCACAAGACCAAGAAGGACATTACATGATGATAAAAGGGTCAATCCAACAAGAAGATATAACCATTATAAATATCTATGCACCCAACACAGGAGCACCTATACATGTGAAACAAATACTAACAGAATTAAAAGAAGAAATAGAATGCAATGCATTCATTTTAGGAGATTTCAACACTCCACTCACTCTGAAGGACAGATCAACCAGACAGAAAATAAGTAAGGAGACAGAGGCATGGAACAACACTTTAGAACAGATGGACCTAACAGACAACTACAGAGCTCTACACCCAAAAGCAGCAGAATACACATTCTTCTCAAGTGCATGTGGAACATTTTTGGTAAATTAAAAAGACTGAAATTGTACCAATCAGTTTCTCAGACCACAAAGGTATGAAAATAGAAATAAATTATGGAAAGAAGATGAAAAATCCCACAAACACATGGCAGCTTCACAACATGCTCCTAAATAACCAATGGATCAATGACCAAATAAAAACAGAGATCAAGCAATATATGGAGACAAAGGACAACAATAATTCAACACTTCAAAATCTGTGGGATGCAGAGAAGGCTGTGCTGAGAGGAAAGTATATTGCAATACAGGCCTACCTCAGGAAAGAAGAATAATCCCATGTGAGCAGTCTAAACTCACAATTAACAAAACTAGGAAAAGAAGAACAAATGAGGCCCAAAGTCAGTAGAAGGAGGGATATAGTAAAGACTAGAGCAGAAATAAATAAAATCGAGAAGAATAAAACAATAGAAAGAATCAATGAAAGCAAGGGCTGGTTCTTTGAGAAAATAAACAAAATAGATAAACCCCTAGCCAGACTTATCAAGAAAAAAAGAGAGTCTACTCACATAGACAGAGTCAGAAGTGAGAAAGGAAAAATCACTACAGATACCACAGAAATAGAAAGACTTATGAGAGAATACTATGAAAAATTATATGCTAACAAACTGGATAACCTAGAAAAAATGGACAACTTTCTAGGAAAATACAACCTTCCAAGGCTGACCCAGAAAGAAACAGAAAATCTAAACAGACCAATTACCAGCAACAAAATTGAACTGGTAATCAAAAACCTACCTAAGAACAAAACACCTGAACCAGATGGCTTCACCGCTGAATTTTATCAAACATTTAGTGAAAACCTAATACCCATCCTCCTTAAAGTTTTCCAAAGAGTAGAAGAGGGAATACTTCCAAACTCATTCTATGTGGCCAGCATCACACTAATAGCAAAACCAGGCAAAGACACCACAAAAAAAGAAAATTGCAGACCAATATCCCTGATGAACATACATGCAAAAATACTCAACAAAATATTAGCAAACTGAATTCAAAAATACATCAAAACGATCATCCATCATGATCAAGTAGGATTTTTTCCAGGGATGCAAAGATGGTATAACATTTGAAAATCCATCAACATCATCCACCACATCAACAAAAAGAAGGACAAAAACCACATGATCATCTCCATAGATGCTGAAAAAACATTTGACAAAATTTAACATTCATTCATGATAAAAACTCTCAACAAAATGGGTATAGAGGACAAGTACCTCAACATAATAAAGACCATATATGACAAACCCACAGCCAACATTATACTTAACAGCAGCAAGCTGAAAGCTTTTCCTTTAAGATCGGGAACAAGACAAGGATGCTCACTCTCCCCACTTCTAATCAACATAGTACTGGAGGTCCTAGCCACAGCAATCAGACAACACAAAGAAATAAAAGGCATCCAGATTGGCAAGGAAGAAGTTAAACTGTCCCTGTTTGCAGATGACATGATATTGTACATAAAAAACTCTAAAGAATCCACTCCAAAACTACTAGATCTAATATGTGAATTCTGCAAAATTGCATGATACAAAATTAATACACAGAAATCTGTGGCATTCCTATACACTAACAATTAACTAGCAGAGAGAGAAATCAGGAAAACAATTCCATTCACAGTTGCATCAAAAAGAATAAAATACCTAGGATTAAACCTAACCAAGGAAGTGAAAAACCTATACTCTGAAACTAGAAGACACTCATGAGAGAAATTAAAGCAGATACCAATAAATGGAAACACATCCCATGCTCATGGATAGGAAGAATTAATATTGTCAAAATGGCCATCCTGCCTAAAGCAAGCTACAGATTCAATGCAATTCCTATCAAAATACCAACAGCATTCTTCAACAAACTAGAGAAAATCATTCTAAAATTCATATGGAACCACAAAAGACCCCAAATAGCCAAAGCAATCCTGAGAAGGAAGAATAAAGCTGGGGGGATTATGCTCCCCAACTTCAAGCTCTACTACAAAGCCACAGTAATCAAGACAATTTGGTACTGGCAAAGAACAGACCCACAGACCAATGGAACAGACTAGAGAGCCCTGATATAAACCCAACCATGTATGGTCAATTAATATATGATAAAGGAGCCACGGACATACAATGGGGAAATGACAGCCTCTTCAACAGCTGCTCTTGGCAAAACTGGATTATTGTTTAACCTCATACACAAAAGTAAACTCGAAATGGATTAAAGACCTGAATGTAAGTCATGAAACCATAAAACTCTTAGAAGACAACATAGGCAAAAATCTCCTGAATATAGGCATGAGCAACTTCTTCCTGAACGCATCTCCTCAAGCAAGGGAAACAAAAGCAAAAATGAACTCATGGGACTACATCAAACTAAAAAGTTTCTGTACGGCAAAGGACACCATCAACAGAACAAAAAGGCATCCTAGAGTATGGGAGAATATATTTGTAAATGACATATCTTACAAAGGGTTAACATCCAAAATATATAAAGAACTTCCATGCCTCAACACCCAAAAAGCAAATAACCCAATTAAAAAATGGGCAGAGGGTATGAAGAGACAGTTCTCCAAAGAAGAAATTCAGATGGCCAACAGGCACATGAAAAGATGCTCCACATCACTAATCATCTGGGAAATGCAAATTAAAACCACAGTGAGATATCACCTCACACCAGTAAGGATGGCCAGCATCCAAAAGACTAAGAACAGCAAATGCTGGTGAGGATGCAGAGAAAGGTGAACCCTCCTACACTGCTAGTGGGAATGTAAGCTAGTTCAACCATTGTGGAAAGCAATATGGAGGTTCCTCAAAAAACTGAAAATAGAAATACCATTTGACCTGGGAATCCCAGTCCTTGGAATTTACCCAAAGAATACAAGTTCTCAGATTCAAAAAGACATATGACCCCTGTTTTTCGCAGCACTTTTTACAATAGCCAAATATGGAAGCAACCTAAGTGTCCATCAGTAGGTGAATGGATAAAGAAGAGGTGGTACATATACGCAATGGAATACTATTCAGCCATAAGAAAGAAACAAATCCTACCATTTGCAACAACATGTATGGATATTATGCTCAGTGAAATAAGCCATGCGGAGAATGACAAGTGCCAAATGATTTCTCTCATTTGTGGAGTATAACGACAAAGCAAAACTGAAGGAACAAAATAGCAGCAGACTCGGAGACTCCAAGAAGGAGCTAGTGGTTACCAAAGGGGAGGGGTGTGGGAGGGTGGGTGAGGAAGGAGGGAGAAGGAGATTGAGGGGTATTAGTTTAGTATACATGGTGTGGGGGATCACTTGGAAAACAGTGTAGCACAGAGAAGGCAAATAGTGCATCTGTGGCCTCTTACTACACTGAAGGACAGTGACTGCATTGGGGTATGGGTGGGGACTTGATAATATGGTTAAATGTAGTAACCACATTGTTTTTTTATGTGAAACCTTCATAAGAGTGTATATCAATAATACCTTAATAAAAAAAAACTTTTTAATGCAACAAGGAAAAAATAAAAATAAAAATAAAAAAATGATGGGCCTGATTCAGTCTCTGGTCCATAGTTTGCTAATCCATTTCAAGCAACTAAAATAGATGATTTTCCCATAGTGCATAAAAATGTTCCCTTTCTGCATGGTATTGATGGTCTTGCCCAGAATGTCAGCTCCCTCTCTTGCACTTCTTCTCTACTGGCCTGCTCAGACCTCTGAGCAGGATCTACATTCATTCACCTCCATGTCTTGGCTCTTTCAGCTCTCAGAGCCATGAACAGAGAAAATGCTAACCTAACTACTTGATGGAGGGACAAACCAAATAAAATTCAAGACTATTTGTGCTACGAGTGGGCAGCAGACTCTTAGGGCTGTGGGAAAACTCCAAAAATTAATCTGGACGGCTTCCTGGAAGAGAACTGGAACTGAATCTTGAAAAATATGTACAATTCCAATGAGCGTTAAGCAAAAAATAATCATTCCGTACCAATGGGAACAGCATGAGCAGAGTGTGCGAGGGCAGATACATCATAGTGGAGTCAGGGCATCGAGGGCCTTCAGTGCCAGGTAAGCTTAGACGTCATCCTGGAGACCAGGACTCCTCAAACAGAGGGAACGGGGCTTCGAAAATGGACTCTGAGGAGACTGGCTGTGACGTCCATAAAATTCTGTGATTCAGAGACAATGAAGATGCTGGAGTAAGCCACTGAAGCCACTCAAGATTTGTGCTGTATTTTAAACTGAAGCCACTGAAGATTTGTGTCTTTTTTAATTTGTCTTGGTTTGGGTTCCCCATGAAGCAGACACTGAGAAGAGATATCAAGCAGATGCTTAATTTAGGAGGTGATTCAGGAAACACCGTAGAGGGAGGAAGTAAGGCCTGGGAGGAAAGTTAGCCAAAATGATGCCTAATCGCCAAAATGATGCCTAATCTTGCAAGTTGCTGCTGTGGGTTATGAGAGCTCAACGCCAGCTGCATCTCAACTGAGGACCTGTTGGAGACAGGGAAGAGCACCCTTCAGAGGTATCCCACTTGAGGGTGTGGAACTGGGTATTTATCCACCGACCTCCATCAGTCATTGGCCAAGGGGTACTACGTGATTAATTTGCCAGCACCTCTGGCCTCAGGCACAGAGTTGCCGTGTTTGTGGAAGCCTCCTTGCACAGGGAAAGGTGAGTGCTGAGGGCTTAGACTGGTCAATGGCAGCGTGTGCTACAGGTGAGGTAACAAAGCAGGTGTAAGGAAGAGTAATTGAGTGGCTGTGGGGGTGGGGCAGACACACATAAGAGCAAAGGTCAAAGTCAGACCCAGGGAAGTGGCTGCAGGGAACTGAGGCCCGAGCCCATCTGTGGCCCAGGGGGTGTAGAAGTGGGGACTGAGCGCCAGCCTGGCTCCACAGGCCCAGCGAGTACACAAGTGGCCCTTTCCCGAGCTGGGAGCCAGGACAGGAACAGACTAAGTTTGGTTCTAGACACCCTGGGTTTGTGACCCCTACAGGACCTCAAGCAGAGCTGCCCAGCCAAGCATATAAAGCTGGGAAAAGGATTTGGGAGAGCCATGAAAACGGAGAGGGCGGAACAGAGTGAACACTAACTCAGGAATCCAGTAAAGAGAGGGAAGAGCAAGAGAAGTCAGCAAAGAAGGAGAGAAAGTGCCAAGGAAGCCGAGGCGGGGCAGCGTCTGAGCTGATGGTGTGAAGAGCTAGCAGAGGACCGTTAAGCACTCAGTGATGGTATTACGAGCTTTGTTAACTTGAGAAATGTATTTATATGAGTTTGTTTAAATGCCTGGTAACATGCAGCTGCAAATAAAAATTTGTTTAATTAGTTAATGGATGTTCTTAACCTCATTTTACAGGTGAAGTAATTGAGGCTTGGAGAGGTGAAGCAAGCTCGCTTCTCTTCTGCCTGAACGCACAGCTTCTGTCCTTAGTTACCAGCGGGTGGTGAAGTATCCCGCAGGACAGAGGGCCACAGGGAGGAGGTTGGAGAGAATAAGCGGGTCTCATGACAGAGAGGACCTGGTCCTAGCTGAGTAAGCTACACCCAGGAGAAGGACTAGAGAGCCCAAACTTCCAGAAGGGCTGGAGAGAGAAGGTGGGGGCAGAACTTGGAAGGGGCTTCATGATGAGAGGCAGAAGTGGGGCAAAGATCGGACTGGAGCAGAGGAAGGCTGGAGAGGATGGAGACTATAGGCAAACAGAACCGGGGAGCCCTGGCTGGACACCCTGAGAAGGACAGGGGGAAGAAGGGCGTTAACAGAGGCTGCAGAGTCCCAGAGGTGGGGTTCAGGCTCCTTCAGGACTGTGCGCAGCCATCTTCCCCTCCACGTCACACGATGAGGGACCAACAAACAGACATGCAGAAAATGGCAGTGACGGCTGGTGGTTTCCACTGACATCTGAGGTAAAGACCACCAGGCATCCCCATTTCCAATCCTTTCTCTTGAATAATATTTCCTCTGATTTGTAGCCGAGCCCATGGCTGCCCTGTGAAATATTAGATTTACCAGCCTTCCTTCCAGCTGGAGGGTTTGTGGCTATCACTTCCTCTTCCCACCAATTTTGGCTGACCTGCCGTGAAGAAGGTGGCTGAGTTATTGGTGATCCAGGGGAGGCTGTGGGCCCTGAGGGTCTTTAAGGTTTGGCGGCAGAGACCAGAGAAGAAAAAGGGAGCTCAGGGATCTAGAGTTTGGGAGCCAAAGGCAGGTGGTTCTGTGTCTTATCAGTGTGACTCTCTGGGACCTCCATTTGCCCACCTGTGAAATGGGTTGCCGTGAGAATTAGAGAGGGTGGAAGGATCCAGAACTCCAGCCTTTCTCATGTGGTGTCTGATCTCGTTCTCCCCCTGTCCGATCGATGCCCCTTGGTGGCTGCCAATGGCTTTGGGAGAAGTTTGAAACCACCCCCACTTTTCCTCCCGGCAAGCAGGGCCCCTTCAGTCTGGCCTGGCCTGGCTCTCTGGCATCTGCCCCTTCCCACCACCCCTTCCCATTTCCTTGGGAAGATACTCAGACAAGACCGTGTGTCCCCCAACCCTGCCACCCCTGCTACTGTTCTGCTCCCCTTCCCATGAACGCCCTCGCTCCCTCTGCTCCAACCACTTCATGGGCCTTCACTGCTTTGTCCCCAAGTTCTTCCCTCCCTCTGGCCTTTGAGTCTGCTGTTTCCTCCACCTGGAATGCTCTGCCCTGATCGCCACACAAGTCGCCCCTCACTTCATTCAGGGCTCTGCTCAGCATAACTTCCCTGAGAAGCCCCTGGGTCCCCTCTGTCCCCTCCCCCAGCTCCAGTTGTCATCACAGTGCTGACCATCACCAAGGTCGTATTCTACCTGCATGTGTTTCCTTATTGCTCCTTGTCTCCACCACTGGACCTTAAGCCCCAAGGCGGGCCAGATCTGGAACTGTTGTGTTCATTGAATCCTCAGCATGGGGACCAGTGCTCAGCAAATATGTGTGAATGTTTGACTCCCGAGAGCCCTTCAGGACTCAGCACAGACATCAGCTCCTGCAGGCCTCTCTCCAGCACCTCCCCTGGGCTCCCACAACCCCTCCTACATGCCTGGATTTTAGAGTTTCTCTGACTTTGCTGTGATCTCCTCCTGACCTTCTCTGTCTTCCCACCAGGCCATGAGGGCCTTGTGTCTTTAACTCTCACTGCTTCCTGGCACACAGCTGATGGCTTGGTAGTGATTGAATTCCATCAGTTGATCAATTATCAATAGCTAATGGTCAGAATCGAGACAGGGAATATGAAGCAAGAAAACTCAGGGGATTCAGTGCACCTCACAGCACTTCATGTGAAATAATATTTCTGAACCTGCAACCTGCACATAGTAGGGATGCATGAAATATTTCTTGAACAGATAATAATAGCTAATAATTGTTAGGCACTCATTATGTGCCAAGCACAGTTCTAAGCACTTTGCATGTATTGACTCACTTAATCCTCACAGTAACTCAATTCCCATCTTCATTTTACAGATAAGGAGACTGAGGCTCAGAAAGGTCCAGCAACTTGCCCAGGGTCACATAGGTAGCAAGCAGAATGGAACTTGAACCAAGACAGTTTGACTCCAGCCTCTATGTACCACCAGTCTCTACTGCCTCTCAACTGACTAACAATGGATATAAACATTAGTAAGGGCAGCGACTATTATTTGCATCTGCTCAGTGTCAGGACTTGTGCTGGGCATCTGCACTCCCCTTGTCTTTTGACCTCCGGAATCCTCCTTGGACAGATGTTATTGTCTCCATTTCGCAGATAGAAAAGTGAGGCTCAGAGTTAAGGACGCACAGCAAGTAAGAGGCTCCAGGTCTCTGCTCCTTCCAGAGTGGGAACATTTGGAGGCCTGAACCTTGGCTTTGCTCCTCCACATTTTTGCCCTCAGTCCTCCATCTCTTCACCCTCATCACCACCTTCGTGTAGACCCAGCATCAAGGTGGCCCCCACACCCCCAACCCCAGCCCACCAGAGACCTGCCAGTCTCCCTTCTCTTTGTCCTTCCCTTCTGTCCCTTAGCCAGTTTCTGAATGATCAACTTGATTGTGAACACATTTTGGAAATATTTTCATTGTTTTTAAAATTTTTTTCCTTTGTTTGAAAGAGTGTTACAGCTTCAGCTGCAGAGGGAAGAAAAACCCTACCCCAGTAGACCAGGGCTCCAAATGTAAAACCAGAAATCACTGTATTAAATAATCAAAACTGAAAAACACCCCAACAATAGGACTCCTCAGAGTTCTGCTGCCAGGAGGACTGGGGTCTTTCAGGCGGACCTGGGGTGGGGTTGGGGGATTTGCAAACACAGGACAAGAGATGGGTCTTGCTTCCAACAATGGGTTGTAAATCCTGTTCTGATGTGAGTCTTTTCCAAAGGGTGCTGGGAGAATTATCCTTTTCCATCAGGGTGATGGGCTGAAGCCTGGGGAAGATGGACAATTGGGTTCACACAGCTGCAGGATGGAGCTAGAGGTAGAGCTCCAGGTCAGAGACCCAACTTGGGGCTCCATATGGGGCCAGTGGTAGGGCTCAGTAGGAACCAGGAGTGTGACCCAGTCTATAAAAAAGATCAGGGATCAGTCTGCCACAGGGTCAGGACTCAAACTAAGATCAGGATTAGGGCTCAGTCTGAGGCTGGAGTCAGGGCCTAGTATGAAACAACCTTTAGGGTTCTTTCTGAAACTGAGATGGTGGCTTAGTCTGAGGTTCAGTCCATGATCAAGACTGGGGCCAGAGACCCACCTGGAACCAGGATTACGATTCAGTCTAGGATCAGGGTCAAGTTTCAGGGGTGATGAAGGACCAGGGTTCAGTCTATGATGAGAGAGTTCAGTGTGTGACCAGGATCAGGATTCGCCTTGAGTCCTCAAACCACCAAAAATGAATCTACTGCTTCCTGAGGCCATCGATGAATCAATTCACCTACTAGGCCTCAGTTTCCTCTTCTGTAAACTGGGAATAATCATAACCCCTCTGCTGAATCCTTCCATAGTTAAATGTCAAATCAAATAAAACAGTGGACGTCCTCAAGCTTGCAAACCTCCGGGTGTTGGGCAGATGTTTAAATAAACACCCCAGGGGAAGGCCGAAAGAGGCTTGTTGTGGAAAAGCCCAAATGTCACTATGCCTCCTATTGCATCTGCTATCCTAGTTTCTCTTCTACCTGTAAAACTAATAATAGCTAACAGTTACACAGCATGGCCTTGTGCCAGGCACTGTTCTTAGAGCTTCATATGTATTTACTTTAATCCTCAAACAACCCTGTGAAGTAGGAACTGATATTGTCCCCATTTTCAGGAGCCAAGGGAACTGAGGCAGATAGGTGAAATAATTTGCCTAAAGTCACACTTAATATGTAGGAAATCTCTGATTCAAATCTAGGCAGTTGGCTCCCAAGTCTAAGCTGAGTATAGGAACTGGAGCGGTGGGGAGTGAGTCTGGGGGATTCCTCATGGAGCAGACAGAAGAGAGAGGGATGCAAGTCCATGAAAGGCCTAATGATGGCCAATGGCTCACAGTAGCCTTTGCTGTCTCTCCGCAGACCCCACTCCCACACGTGGACATAAAAGGCTGGGGAAGGACTTGGCAGGTGGCATTAAGGCATCTCTTTGAATTTGTTTGTTTATGGAAAGAAATTTCAGGCCAGCTGCTGAAAACGTGTATTTTATGGGTAATTTTTCAATTTATTTCACACTAGTATTAAAAACAACAACCTAACCCACCATGAGGGCTGTTATTCCCCTGGGGTCAGTGAGGGAGGGGCAGCTGGCTTGAAGCAGCTCCTTTGTCTGCCTGAGCATCCCAGGGACAAGGCTGCTCACCTTCCCTTGGGAAAAGCCAGATGATGGGAAGAATGAAGACAGGATTTGCAGAGATTCTGATTTAAGAGGAGAATGAGATGATGAAGTCCATTGGAGGGAGGTGGGGGGCTCAGTGTCTCTCTTTTATAGATGATGTCACGGAGGCACAGATAATGAAAAGATCAGGGAGAACGTCCTCTGGACTAGGAACTGTTTTTGCCTGCACTACTACCTTATGGGTGGTCATGAGAATTAGTTAAGATGCCGTCTTGGTTTGGGGTTGCCAAAAAACAGACCCTGAGACAAAGATTTGAGTTCAAGAAGTGTATTTGTGTATTGATCCTGGGAACATAGGACTGAGTAAAGAATGAAACAGGACAGGAGGACAACCCATGGAGTGACATGATTACCACAGGGGCAATTGGAGCTCAACTCCCTGCAAGGGAATTAGGGGAGATAGCGTAGAACACACCGCAGGCTGTCCCACTTAAACGAGAGGGAGATGGGGTGTTTGCTCATCATTGAATATCTCCACTCTACTACTGAGTCCATCAGCAAGGTGGTTTTTTGCATGTTTTCAGTTATTGTGTCATTCAGTTTTATAATTTCTATTTGGTACTTTGTATAACTCATTTCTTTGTTGAGATTTTCTATGTTTTCTTTTGTTTCAAGAGAATTTGTAATTTCTTATCAAAGCATTGTGTTAATGGCTGCTTTTAAATCCTTGTAAGATACTTCCAACATCTGAGTCATCCTGGTTTTAGCATCAGTTGATTGTCTTTTCTCCTTCAAACTGTGGTTTTCTGGTTCTTGGTATAAGAAGTAATTTTCTGTTATATCCTGGACCTGTGGGCTATTATATTAGAAAACCCCAGGTCCTACTTACAGAAGCATTTTAGTTTGATGTAGTCCCACTTGTTCATTTTTGCTTTTGTTTCCCTTGCTTGAGCAGATATGTTCATGAAAAAGTTGCTCATGTTTATATTCAAGAGAGTTTTGCCTATGTTTTCTTCTAAGAGTTTTATGGTTTCATGACTTACATTCAGGTCTTTGATCCATTTCAAGTTTACTTTTGTATATGGAGGTAGACAGTAATCAAGTTTCATTCTTTTACATATAGCTGTCCAGTTTTGTCAACACCAGTTGTTGAAGAGGCTGTCCTTTCTCCATTGTATGTCCATGGCTCCTTTATCGTATATTAATTGGCCATATATGTGTGGGTTTATATCTGGACTCTCTATTCTATTCCATTGATCTATGGCTCTGTTCTTGTGCCAGTACCAAATTGTCTTGATTACTGTGGCTTTGTAGTAGAGCTTGAAGTTGGGGAGTGTAATCCCCACAACCCCCCACTTTATTCTTCCTTCTAAGGATTTTTTTGGCTGTTTGGGGTCTTGTGTGGTTCCATATGAATTTTAGGACTACTTGTTCTAGTTTATTGAAGAATGCTGTTGGTATTTTGGTAGGGATTGCATTGAATCTGTAGATTGCTTTAGGCAGGATGGCCATTTTGACAATATTAATTCTTCCTACCCATGAGTATTGGATGTATTTCCATATATTGGTGACTTCTTTGATTTTTCTCAAGAGTGTCTTGTAGTTTTCAGGGTATAGGTCTTTCACTTCCTTGGTTAGGTTTATCCCTAGGTATTTTATTCTTTTTGATGCAATTGTGAATGTAATTGTTTTCCTGATTTCTCTTTCTGCTAGTTCACCGTTAGTATATAGGAATGCAACAGATTTCTGTGTATTAATTTTGTATCCTGCACCTTTGCTGAATTCAGATATTAGTTCTAGTAGTTTTAGAGTAGATTCTTTAGGGTTTTTTATGTACAATACCATGTCATCTGCAGTGACAGTTTAACTTGTTCCTTGCTGATCTTGATGCCTTTTATTTCTTTGTGTTGTCTAATTGCCGTGGTTAAGACCTCCAGTACTATGTTGAATAAAAGTGGGGAGAGTGGGCATCCTTGTCTTGTTCCCGATCTTAGAGGAAAAGCTTTTAGCTTTTCACTGTGAAGTATGATGTTGGCTGTGGGTTTGTTGTATATGGCCTTTATTATGTTGAGGTACTTGCCCTCTATATGCATTTTGTTGAGAGTTTTTATCATGGATGGATGTTGAATTTTGTTAAATGCCTTTTCAGCATCTATGGAGATGATCATGTGATTTTTGTCCTTTTTGTTGATGTACTGGATGATGTTGATGGATTTTCAAATATTGTACCATCCTTGTATCCCTGGAATAAATCCCAATTGATCACGATCGATTATCTTTTTGATGTATTTTTGAATTCGGTTTCCTAACATTTTGTTGAGTATTTCTGCATCTATGTTCATCAAGGATATTGGTCTGTAATTTTCTTTTTTTGTGGTGTCTTTGCCTGGTTTTGGTATTAGAGTGATGCTGGCTTCATAGAATGAGTTTGTAAGTATTCCCTCCTCTTCTACTTTTTTGGAAAACTTTAAGGAGGATGGGTATTAGGTCTTCTCTAAATATCTGATAAAATTCAGCAGTGAAGCCATCTGGTCCAGGAGTTTTGTTCTTGGGTAGTGTTTTGATTACCAATTCAATTTCATTGCTGGTAATTGGTCTGTTCAAATTTTCTGTTTCTTCCTTGGTCAGTCTTTGAAGGTTGTATTTTTCTAGAAAGTTGTCCATTTTTTCTAGATTATCCAATTTGTTAGCATATAATTTTTCATAGTATTCTTTGTATTTTGGTGATACCCATAGTGATTTTTCCTTTTTCATTTCTGACTCTGTTTATGTGTGTAGACTCTCTTTTTTTCTTGATAAGTCTGGCTAGGGCTTTATCTATTTTGTTTATTTTCACAAAGAACCAGCTCTTGGTTTCATTAATTCTTTCTATTGTTTTGTTCTTCTCAATTTTATTTATTTCTTCTCTGATCTTTATTATGTCCCTCCTTTTACTGACTTTGGGCCTCATTTGTTCTTTTTCCAGTTTCATTAATTGTGAATTTAGACTGTTCATTTGGGATTGTTCTTCTTTCTTTAAATAGGCCTGAACTGCTATATACTTTCCTCTTAGAACTGCCTTTGTTGTATCCCACACATTTTGCAGTATTGAGGTGTTGTTTTCATTTGTCTCCATATATTTCTTGGCCTCTGTTTTAATTTGGCCATTGATCCATTGATTATTTAGGAGCATATTGTTAAGCCTCCATGTGTTTGTGGGCCTTTTTGTTTCCTTTGCACAATCTATTCTTAGTTTCATACCTTTGTGATCTGAGAAGTTGGTTGGTACAATTTCAATCTTTTTGAATTTACTGAGGCTCTTTTTGTGGCCTAGTATGTGATCTATTCTGGAAAATATTCTATGTGCACTTGAGAAAAATGTGTATCCTGTTGCTTTTGGGTGGAGTGTTCTGTAGATGTCTGTTAGGTCCATCTGTTCTAATGTGTTGTTCAGTGCCTCTGTCTCTTTACTTATTTTCTGTCTGGTTAATCTGTCCTTCAGAGTGAGTGGTGTGTTGGTCTCCTAAAATGAAAGCAATGCATTCTATTTCCCCCTGTAATTCTGTTAATATTTGTTGCAAATATTTGGGTGCTCCTATGTTGGGTGAATAGATATTTATAATGGTTATATCCTCTTGTTAGACTGACCCCTTTATCATTATATAATGTCCTTCTTTGTCTTTTGTTACTTTCTTTGTTTTGAAGTCTAATTTATCTGATGTAAGTATTGCATCTCCTGCTTTTTTCTCCCTATTGTGTGCATGAAATATCTTTTTCCATCCCTTCACTTTTAGTCTGTGTATGTCTTTGGTTTTGAAGTGAGTCTCCTATAAGCAGGGCCTTGCTTTTTTATCAGTCTGTAACTCTATGTCTTTTGATTGGTGCATTCAGACCATTTACATTTAGGGTGATTATCGATAGATATGTACTTATTGCCATTGCAGGCTTTGGATTCGTGGTTACCAAAGATTCAAGGGCAGCTTCTTTACTAACAGTCTAACTTAACTCACTTATTACACTATTATAAACACAATCTGAAGATTCTTTTTTTTATCCCTCCTTTTTCTTCCTCCTCCACTCTTTATACATTAGGTGTCATATTCTGTACTCTTTCTGTATCACTTGACTGACCTTGTGGTTAGCTGATTTAATTTTGCATTTGGTTAATAATTAATTGGTCTACTTCCTTTACTGCGGTCCTATTTAAATCTTTTATTTTAGTAGGCAGTCTCACTGTTTAGATGTAGCATCTAGATTCTCACCTACTTTTTGGGAGCTGTAGATGCAATGACCATTTAGTTTCTAGAAAATTTGCAATTCTATTCTGGTCTGCTTTGTTCTTCTGGCCCTACTGGGGCTAGTATCATCCTGATAGTCAAACCAAAGACAGTACAAAATATATATATATATATATATACATACATATAAATGAAGAGAGAGAGTTCTTTCATGAATATAGATACAAAAATCCTTAATAAAATATTATCAATTAGAACTCAACAATACATAAAAAGAACCATAAACCATGGCCACAGAGGGTTTATTCCAGGGAATGAAGGCTGGTTCAATATTTGAAAATCAATCAATTCACCATATCAACAGGCAAAAGAAGAAAAAACATGATCAATAAATGCAATAAAAGGCACTTGACAAAATTTAAACACCCATTCATGATTAAAAATCTCAGAGAAATAGCAATAGAGAGGAATTTACTCAACTTGATAGCGAGCATCTATAAAAAACTTACAGCTAACATCATACTCAATGGTGAAAGACTGATTTCCCACTAAAATTGGGAACAAGGCAACGTATATGCTCTCATCATTCTTATTCAGTGTAGTGCTGGAAGTACTAGCCCATGCAATAAAGCAAGAAAATAAAATAAAAGGAACATATATCAGAAAGGAAAAAATAAAACTGTCCCTATTTGCAGGTGACATGATTGTCTGTGTGTAAAGACCCTGTAAATATACAAAAGTACTCTTAGAACTAATAAGTGAGTTCATCAAGGTGGCAGAATACAAGGTCAACACATAAAAATTAGTTACATTTCTATATACTAGGAATGAACATGAGAGCAGTAAAAATTTAAAATACAATACCATTTACAATTGCTTTAAAAAAGGAAAAGAAAAGAAATACTTAAGTGTAAATCTAATAAAACATAATAGGACTTAAACCTTGAAAATTACAAAACACTGATTTTTTTTAATTAAAGAAGATCTAAATAAATGGAGAGACATACTGTCTTAATGGATTAGAAGACCCAACAATGTCAAGACGTTGATTCTCACCAAATTGATACACATATTTAATGCAATTCTGATCAAATTCCCAGCAATATTTTTTGTAGATGTAAGCAAAATTATTATAAAATTTATAATGAAAGGCAAAGGTACTAGAATAGCTAAAGCAATTCTGAAAAAGGATAAAGGGGGTCAAGATCAGTCTATCCAATTTCAAGATTTGCTCTAAAGCTACAATAATCAAGACTGTGATATTGGCAGACAGAATGACACATAGTCTGCAAAACAGAATAGATAACCCAGAAACAGATCCACACAAATATGCCCAATTCATTTTGGCAGAGAAACAAAAGCAATTCAACGGAGGTAAGACAGCCTTTTCAACAAATCACATTGGAGCAATTTGACACTTATAGGCAAAAATGAACCTTGACCTAAATCTCACCCTTTATACAAAAATTAATTTCAAATGGATCATGGACTTAAATGTAAAACCATGTAGCTTCTAAAAGTATATAGGAGAAAATCTTTGAGACTTGGGACTAGGCAAATGTTAGACTTGACACCAAAAGCATGATCTATAAAGGGAAAAGTTGGTAAAGTGGATGGACCTCATCAAAATTAAGAACTTTTGCTCTATGAAAGATGCTGGTAAGAGGATGAAAGGACAAATTACAGACTAGGAGAAAATAATCTCAAATCACATATCCAAAAAAGGACTTCTGTGTAAAATGAAGAACTCTTAAAACGCAATAATAGAACAAAAAATAACCAATTAAAAATGTGCGAAAGACATTTTGCCAAAGAGGATAGACAACTTGTACAAATGTCCATAGAAACTTTATACTTAATAAACAAAACATGGAAATTATCCAAACCTCTTTTACTAGGTGAATAGCTAAACAAATTATAGTATAAATCCATACCATGGAATACTACTCAGCAGTAAAAAGCAGCTATTAATACATGTACATATTGGACTAATTTCAAGGAAATTATGCTGAGTGCAGAAAGCCAGTCTCAAAAGGACACATACTGCATGATTCTATTATATAATATATGTGTAACAACACAAAGAAATAGAGAACAGATTAGTCATTGTTAGGAGTCAGAGTAGAGGGGAGGGAGTGGATGGAATCATAAAGGGGTAGCATGTGGGAGTATTGTGATGGTCCAGTTAAGTATCTTGATTTAAAGGTGGTTATCCAAAGCTATACATGAAATACAAGTTGCATACCAGGAAACTCTTCAATTCCTGGCAAATTGGGACAGTTTGTTACTTTAGCCGGGGCCATCTTGCAGCTCGGGCAGCACTGAGGAGGAGTTCGGGCTTCACCTGAAAGAAAATTCAGGTCCACTGGCTGCTTAGGAAGAAGCGCTTGTAGGGGTCAGAGACAACACAGGCAGGAGCTACCGTTTCACTGGGGCAAGGGTGAGAGTGATCCAACATGGCAGACTGGCCAGGTGTTCACCAGACTTTGGTTTTCCTCCTGAGCACATGGCTAGCCTACATTTCCCAGCCAGTCTTGCAGCTGTGGCCACATGACTGAGTTCTGGCCAATGAGCTGTGGGGGGATATATTCCATACTTGCTATAGGTAGCCTTCCATGCCTTGCCCCTTCTACAGTGAGCTTTAGCCATGTACTGAAGAAAGCAGAGCTCAAGCTGGAAGGAACCTGAGTTCCAGCTATCCTGTGGAGAAGGATTTGCTGATCAGGGATGCCCACTATGAATGTAATGTGTTGCAACCATTATGCCTGTCTTCATTTATTTATGACAGTGTCTAGTGGTACTTTAACTGATGCCTCTGGTCATCTCCTGAGATGCCATCAGCACCACTGGCCTTGATATCCTCCCTGATTGCCTACGTTAAGGGAGGGCAACTGGATAGCAGGCTGGGATTCCCAGACAGCTACAGAGACCCCAAGACCCTCTGAGCATCTCCAGGCAGGGTGGGAGCCTGAGTTTTGGCTCTTTGAACCCTAGTAATACCAGATTCTGAAAGGACTGGAAGGCTCTCAGAAAGCACAAAATCCCACCTGTGCCACTGAACAAATGGGGAAATTGAGCCCATGAGAGCAGGAGGTACTTGAGGTTCTACAGTGAATCACGGGATGAGTGAGCACTCATTCACTCATTCATTCATTCCACAAATATTTATTAAATAATTTATGAGTCAGGCACATGGATAAAATAGAATCATGGAACTTACAAACAAGCAATTACAAATATAAACAGGCCTAGTGGTGCTTGGTATTATGCGAAATAAAGCAGGTAAGGGGCTTATGGGAAAGGGTGTTCTATTTTGTCTGGAGTGTTAGAAAGGACCTCTTTGAGGAGGTAATCTTGAGTGGAGACAGGCCCTAAGGTTATGTGAGTAATAATCTCCAGGCAGAGGGAAGAGCAAAAAGCCCTGCTGAGGATAGGTGGCAGAGTCTGAGACAGGAGGAGGCCTTGGTAGCCAGAGCAGAGGGAGTGGGGAAGAAGGGGTGAAAGGCTGTAGCCTGCAGAGCAATGTGCCTGTCAAGTAGCCCTGCCCTCTGCATGACCCATGATGTAAATTGCTCTTACCCGGCTCTGCTCATCTGAGGGCTGTCCTGCTCTGGACTTTGGAGACTTCAGGACTAGGTGAGGTTAGGTATGGGCTGACTTTCCAACTCTCTAAAGTTTAATCTTCTAGGGTCAACTCATTTCTCCAAGTGCCTGAATTCTATGTATAAGCCGGGAGACTCCTGCCTCTGGACAACTCATTCATCCACTCATTCTGCAAACATGCTGAGCACCTGCTCTGTGTCCAGCGTGTGCTAGGCTCCAGATATGACCTCATTTCTTTCCTCAAAGAGTTGACTATTTAGACAGAGGGACAGACACATCCATAGTTACCATCTGGTATGATCAAAGCTATGATAAAGAGATTGTGGTCGCCCAGAGGAGGCACTGGACCCAGCTTGAGAATCAGTGAAGGCTTCCTGGCTGAGGGGCATATCCAAAGCTGAGTCCTGAATGAGTCAGGGAAGAAGAGAACATAGGATTCCAGGGAAAGGCCATTCTCTGAGGGGCGTGTGAGGCCTGGAAGTGCCTGTCAAATACTGCAAGACACTGAGATCTCTGGGGGGAGGAGGAGGGAGCGGGGAAGACTGAGGTCAGGGAAGTCAGAACAAGAGTGATTTGTAGGCCATGGGGAGGGAGACTATGCTGCAATACCTGGACACCCATCCACCTCTGCCTACACTTGCTGGGCTGCCTGAGTTAGGCACCCTCAATCCCTGGGCCTCAGTGGCCCCATCTGTGAAATGGAGCCATTTGGGTGGGCTGGCTCTGATATTCCCCCAGGATCCCCAGGATACTGTCTGTTGGTGTCCATGGAACTCACAGAAGAACGGCCAGCCCAGAATGCCTCACTCTCTGTCTCCCTCCCCCTGACAGGCCTTTAAACGTCCTCATTGCTTTGGAGAGTCACTAAGGATGGGGAGAAGGGGCTGGAGAAGGAGACACATTTACCTTCCTTTTCTTTTGGATCAAAACACACACATAGGAGAAGGGAAGGACAACTGTTCAGCAAGAGACTCTCACAGATGAATTCCTCTTCTCCTCCTCCTCCTCCTCCAGGTGGCTAGGAGGGTGGGCATTGGACCTGAACATACCATGGACCTTCTCTGCAGCCTTAGGCAAGTCACTTGGCCTCTCAGAGCTTCCTCTTCCTTCCCTGCAAAGTGGGCCTAGTAGGAATAGAACCTCACTGGGTTTTTGTGAGGATTACTAATATGTGGAAGGTGCTTAGCACAACTCCAAGCAAAGGGCCTCAAAAATGATAGCTGTAATTATTATGATTGTTATTGCTTTTAGTGGGTAGGGCAACAGGAGGCAGGAGTGTGCTGTTTGTTGGATAGGAGGAGAGATTTGGTTCTGAAAGGGTTAAAACTGAACTCTGCTCCCAGTCCTGTAGATAAGGTAGGAAAAACACAGCCCAAGTCCTCTGCCCCTTCACAGGCGAATTTATGAGGTGCTGGTCACTCTGAGTCAAAGATTAGGAGCTCCCCCAGGCTGCGCAAGGCACAGTCAGGGTCAGTGGCCAGAAGCGACTTAGGACTCTCTTGAAAGAAGGAGACAGAGCAGAGAGGGAACAGACCAGATGTGGGTCGAGGAAAGAGGCAGCCGGGTGGGGACGTGAGACGGACAGAAAGAGGTAAGTAGAAGCTGAGCGGCCCTTCCCGGCCAGCCGCAGGAGAAAGGAGGAGAAAGAAAGTCGGGGCAGGCGGGAGTGGCGTGGAGGGAGGCGCTGAGGCTCCGGGATGGAGGTCCCCGGACGTCCCCGCGTCTGTACCTGCGTCTGGCGGGCTGGCCGTGAGTGTGGGGAGCAGTGCAGGGGGCGGGGGCGACGCCGGGCCGCCGACTGACGGACCGACGGACCCGGGCCCCGCCCGGACGACCCCCGCCCCGCGCGCCGCCCCCAGCAGGCTAACGCACCGCCCCGCAGGCGGCTCCTCCCCGTCAGGCCAGTGTCCCAGCTCCGCCAACGCCCTCATTCGACCTGGCGGCCGGCCCTTCGGAGGACCGCGGGTCCCTGGCGGCGGGACCGACCCCGCACCCCGCGGATGCGCCCGGCGCCGCTGAGCAGCCTTCGCGCCCGCCGCGCCGCCGCCAGGCCGTCGGGCCTCCCGGGCATTAATCGCGGGCTCCGCCTGGGTGCCAAGAACCCGCGCCCCACCGGGACCAAGCTGCCCAGATGCGGGCGCCACTCTGCCTGTTGCTGCTCGTGGCCCACGCCGTGGACATGCTCCCAGTGAACCGAAGGAAGAAGCAAGGTATGAGGGGCAGCTGAGCATGGTAGCTGGCAGGCTCAGTGGAGCAGACCAGGGGCACGGCCCTTGGGGCATTTGCGTGGTGACTGGCGCCCTCGCCCATTAACACCCCCCCCCCCAGATAGCAGTCGTTCCCATTTTACAGACGGGGAGACTGAGGCTCCCGGGATCCCTTTGAGCAAGCAAGACCAAGGAAGCTCTGGGCAGAGGGAAGGGACTGGTAGGGCTGTCTCGCTATCCCCACTCCCTGTGATAGCAGAATTGCTGGGAGGCAGGAGCGTGGCTCTGTGCAGAGAAGGAAACTCTGGTGCTAGATTGGAGGGCACTGGGACTAAAGGGCAAAGTTAGTCGTTTAGGATCCATCCAAGATCCATGCTTGAGCCAGGAGGCAACAAAGAGTCCTGGGCTCTGAGTCTAGATGCCCCCGTCCCAGCCGCATCACTGACCCTGACTCACCGAGTCACCTCCAAGTAGACAGTGATCCTTGGTGGGTTCCCCTCTGTTGAGGGCATGTGTTGCACGAGCTTAGGTAGACCTAAGGCCTGAGTTCAAGTACATTTATTCTGGGATGACTGGACAAAGTCCATTGCTTCCAAGAGCATCAATTTTTCCATCTTGACCTCCTAGGGCCACTAGGAAGATGAACCAAGGTTCAGACTATAAATGTGCCTGGGGCACAAAGCTAGGGGGCCCTGTGCACTCTCAGGGTCCGGTGCCACAGCCCTTTGCTGCAAGAGTCAGAACGCCCTCAGGAGGTGAGTTCAAGGCTGTCCCTGCAGAGTGGGGTTGGAAGAGCCTGTAGTACCCAGGAAGGCAAGCGGGCGAGCAAGTCTCCTGCCTGAAGTGGGTGCCAACATTGGGATACCAGCCACTGTGTTCAAGGGGTTCGGTGTTCTAAGGGAATCCCCACTACATCTCACGACATACCACTCAATCCATTTTATAAACAGGTGCCAACGCTCAAATAGGTTAAGTAATTTTGCTAAGTTGTCCAGCAGGTGAGCAGAAGACCCAATGTCTTCTTTTTTTGCAGCTCTGGTGTTAGGTCTGTGCAAGGCTACATAGGAACGAGAACAAGAGTTTTCCCTCTGGGGGCTTCTAGTCCATTTGAGTGAAAAGCCCTGCATGGACACAGTCACTATTGGAGCAGAGCAGGAAGCAGAGAGGGGCTGTGGAGAATTGGGAGGTGGGATTGGGTGGGGCAGGGAAACTGGCCCAAAGGGCCGTAACACCTGTGTGATGGGACAGAGGGACCCAGGATGTGGAGAGGTGGATGGGCTTCAGGTGAGCCAGGAAGAGTTGGAACTGTGTGGGGATACTCCTCCATGAACAGCTATTGCAAAGTGGTTAAGTACATGGGCTCTGGAGTCAGCTTGCCTGGGTTCAAATCTGGTTTCCCAGTTACCAGCTGAGTGACCTCAGGGAAGTCACTTTACCTCTCTGAGCCTTGGTTTAACCCATCTGAAGGTCTTTGAGAAGGTCTCTAAGATATTTCTCATTTCTAAACCAGACCAAAACTACTACTAATAAAAACTTTCTCTTCATTGACTCGTCTTTAAAATAGGAACAATAATCTTAAGTATTCAACTCACAGGGCAGGTGTGGGTAAGACTGAATGAGTTACTGTGTATGTTAAGTGAGTAACTGAGTATACAGGCACTTGTAAGTATTAGTCCTTTTCATTTCCTGTCCATTGTGTCCCTGGCTATTGATTGCAGCCTGGGAGTCAGGGAGATATTTATTTTCTGAATGAGGAAACTGAGATTCAGAGAGGGCAACTGACTTGTCCACAGTTGCACAGGAGGCAAGTAACAACGCAGGCTTGGATCCCAACCTGTCTGACAGGATGCTGAGAAGATGCCTCCTGAGCTCTGCTGGCTTTCCCTTCTCAGAACCTGAAGAGGAGCTGGTTTAGAAGATCTTTAAGATGCTTCTTAGTTCTAAAAAGGCACACACATGTACACATAAAGAATAAAGAAAAAGACAAATTCCAGTTCCGTCCCCCACCCCCAGTTGCCCAGTGAGGTGGTTGGGCATGGCTGCCCCAACACTGCCCCAGTTTGGTGAGGAGTTCCGAGTACCCCACCCCACAGTAGCTGATCTCTTGCATCTTGGACACAGGCATACCTGGCCCAATATCTTCAAGAGGGAGGCTTGTGACTCCACTTATCAGTCAGGTGCAATGGAGATAGCCTTGGGTTTCAGTCCCACCCCTGACTCCTTTGTACTGCGTGACCCTGAGTGAGCGGATCCCTCCCCTTCCCACCCACAACCTTGGTTTCCCCATTGGCACTGGGGTGGAGGTCGGGGTAGAAAAGCTCTTTCTGTAACATATTCAGCAAGGTCCTGGGCCAAATAGGTTTGGAAAATGTTGAGTTTAGCAGACTTCCTCACTGCAGGACTTATCAGAACATTGACAGTGAAGTTGTAGGACTAGAGAATAGGTCCTTCCCAAACTAATTACACACTAGAGACCATTTTTCATAAGACAGTTGCTGGTAAAATTCCACATGAGATCCTTGAGGGTCCTCCAGCTTTCACATTCTGGTCTAACTTTGGCAGGAAAATGTCTTGAAGGCACCTGGGTATTGGCAGAGCTTCATTCCTTCATTTCTGAACTTGTTCATTCAACAGGTGCTCCAGGGCAGCCTCTCTGCCAGGCTCTGTTGGGAAACGTGGGGATGCCAAAATGAAGAGACCTGGGGTCTGCCCTTGAGCAGCTGCCAGGGTGGAAGGATACACCTTCCCTGACTTCCCCAGCCTCCCCTCCATGCCCGGGTCCTTGGCCTCAAACTTAGGCCTGCCCTGAAAGGTCAGGAGTAACCATGTGCTGGATGCAGCAGCAGTCCAGTTTGAGCTGCCTCGGAGCCTGGCACTTCCTCGGGCTCTGGCGTCACCATTTTTTGATGAAACCCAATTTTTCTGTTTCGAAGACAAGAAAGGATGAAAGAAAAGGCTTAGGTCTCCAGTGTCTCTTACAAAATAACATATTGATTAATTAAGTGTAAATGAATCAGAACCAGATGGGACATTTCTCTTGAAACATGCTGTGATGTCCCAGCAATGGGTCAGTCAGGCAGGGTGAGGGGGCTCTGGTCTGCACGCTCCAAGCCCAATATGGAGCTTCATTTGTGCAATGAGGAGAAGAAAGTCCATCACTGGCTTTCCCTGATGTCCAAAGCCTGTTGGGGAAGGACCTGGTGCAGGAGGGTCCCCCACATTCACGTGGTGCTTTGAGATCATTCTAGACCTGAGGCAGCAAGGGACAGAGGCAGGAGCACTGGAATGCAGTCACCCTGGGTTCAAACCCTAAGCCCTCTCCTGCCCTAGATGGGTGACTTTGGGCAGGTCACGTGCCTTCTCCAGTCAGCTGTCCCACATCTGTGGAATGGGAACAACTGTACCTACCTCTTTGGCAGTTGGAAAGATTCACCACAGCCCCAGAGGGAAGTGTCTGAAGGCATACTGTAGGTGCTTCATAAGGATTCAAGCATCCCCCCTCCTCCCATTTATAGCAGAGTGGGATGCACAGTGGACTGGGGGGTAGGGGCCTCTCAGGAGGGTTGAATCCCATCTCTGCCCTCTCTCCTCAATGAGCCTCTCTTTTCTTTATCCATAAAAGGGCTGTGGCAGTGCCCGTGACGGCCCGCTAGGTGGAGCGAACACAGTAATTCTGCATAAAGTGGTGTCCTGTGTGGCTGGCCAGGCAGGCAGCCCTGTGCATAGACACAGAAGCCGAGACCCGGCAAGCAGGTGCCTGAGGCCATGGCAGAGCTCTGGGAGCACAGGGGCTTCTTGTCTCTGGGTCTGGGCTGTGGCCAGGCACAAAGCAAGGTGCGCCCACCGCAGCGCTGGCATCCCCGTGAAACCAGGTGAAGCTGCCTGTCCGGGGCGGTTCTGGGAGGGGAAACCTATTCCTGAAGGGCAGAGGGAGGGGTGATAACAGCGCGAGGCTCAAGGGAATGGCACTGTGAGTCAGGAGAACCCTACCTGAGGCAGGTGGTTCTGCCCCTCTGGGCCTGGGTTTCTTCATGAAGTACTGGCTGGTTGAGAAAAGGAAAGCAGAACACTTGGCATATAGTAGGTGCTCCATGAACTTGTCTCTGCTCACCCGCCCTCTCCCTCTGCAGCCAGTTCTGAAACCAAATTTGGGCTCAAAGCAGATGCTACTTTCACCACTTATGGCCCCCACCCCCGGGGCAGACCACCTCCCTCCCCCATGGATGGAGACCACCCGAGCCCCACCCAACCCTTAAAGGAGACCTTTGAGGCTGCTTAGTGAGGCCTCTCTCCCCAGGTGCCAGGAGCTCTGTGTATGGGGCTGTGAGTCCTCCCTATGGCACCACTTTGTGCTAAACCCATTTCCCAGACAAGGGCACTGAGGCTCAGAGAAGGGCAGTGACCTGCCCCAGAACTCCCAACAGCTGAGCTGTGTCTTGGACCCAGAGTTTTGGAGGCTCCAAAGCCTGTACAGAGAAACAGAAATGGGTCCTGTTGGTGACTTGCCAAGGGCTGCAGGGTGGAGGCAGCTGAGAGAGGCCTCATCAGAGGGGTGGGATTTAGGATTTTGTCAGGCAGAGGCAGCAGCAGGGTAGGGGCTGGGGACTCTGGCAGGACGAGGGGAGGGTCTGGTGGATGTGGGGGGCCCGAAGGGGCAGACAGGGCCAGACTAGAACCATGAGGGTCTTGGATGCCATTCACCTATTACCATCGTCACAAAGAAATATTTAGTGAGCCCCTCCTCTGGGCCAGGCCCTGGATGAGGTGTTAACAACAGCAGAGATGTACTCCACCACCCCTGCTGGCAGAGGGCCCAGTGTCTCCTTGGGATGTCAGGAAGGGACCCATCAGAAAGAATGACATGAACGCACTCCATCAACACAGCCTTGAGAGGCAGGTTGGTGCGCACTCCCAGTCTCAGCCAAGGAATCTGAGGCTCATAGAGGGTGCACAGCCGGGCTAAGGTTTCACATGGATAAGGTGACTATTCGTATTGTTCTCCTGCCTCTTCTTGGTCATCTCTCCATCCATTGCTTATTTGTCATCCTTCCATCTAGGGATAAAAACAGAAGCTCACATTAATTCAAAGTTTTCCAAACTGAAGTTTGCAAGCCATCAGCAGATCATAGAAATAAATTTAGTAAGTACACCCAGCATTTTGGAAGGAAATGGAGTGGAACAGGATGGAACAGAACAGAATGGTATAGAATAGAATAAAACAGGGGGGTTGGCAAACTTTTTTGTAAAGAACAAGATAGTAAATATTTTAGGCTCTGCAGGCCACACATATGATCTGTCATGTACTCTTTGTTGTTTCTCTTACAAGCCTTTAAAAATATTAATCCATTCTTAGTTCACAAGCTATACACAAAACAGGCTGCAGGCCAGATTTGGCCCATAGGCTATAGTTGGCCTTCCTCCTTTTCGGAAAATATCAGAGTACATTGCAGGTGTTCAGATTAAATGTTATTTTGAGAAATGTGTTCACTTTACACAGGTGAATATGTGTACACGAGGTGAGCATGCATGTGTGTGCAAGTGTGGATGTGTGTGCACATAGATGTGGGTATGTGTGAGAGTGTGTGAATGAGACTGTGTGTACTAGTGTGTGTACTCTGTGTACTGTGTGTGTACTGATACAAAAAATGTAATTTTTCTGTTGTCAAGAAAATGTAGAAGCTACTGTATCAGCTGAGCCCAATGCAGTCCTCATGACATCTCTAAGAGGCAGGTTTTAGGAGGATCGCAGTATAGATGGGGAGACTGAGACCTGATGGGTCCCACAGTAATAGGCATGTGAATCCAGGGAATCTTGCTCTGGAGCTCCAAGTTCTCAACCAAATTGCTCCCAAAAGAAGCAAGCCCCAACATGTTTTGCAGGTCCTTGCTTCATATGCTTGTTTCTAAAGGCCCTGAGTCTAGCCCACATCCTTCCCAGGGCTTGTGAATTTCAGCCCCAAAAGGTGGAATGGTTTGTCAGGGCCTTAATATCCTCCTGCATCAGACACCCCTGGGTGGCCAGTGTGCACCAGACACTGTGTGGTCCTTTTACACTGATCCTTACCCCAGTCCTGCCGATAGAGATGGTTGTCCCGTCTCCCCTTACAGACGAGGAAGGCTGGTTCAGAGAGGGGAACTGGTTTGCCCAGGGTCTCATAGCAAGTGTATGTGTGACATGGGTCTTCCTGATTCTAGAACCACAAGAGCAAATCCTGCCTACAATAGACTTCTCCAGAAAACCCATCTAATGCCATGAACGCTCATTTTTACCCTGCTTTATAGTTTGCAGGCCATTCAACTTTCATTTTCTATCTGGAGATCTGGAAAAGGGTCATAGAATAATGGGATATTAGGGCTGAAAAGGCCTTTGAGACTAATACATGATTGGAAGCTCAAGCAAGGAAGCACCTCACCCAAAGTCCCCTAGCTGGGGGTGGAAGTGAGGGTGCAGGAGAGATGGGCAAGGGGTGAGGTTGGCTTGGGTAGATAAAGGAAGGCAGCTTGCTCCAGAGCCTGAAAGCCCTGCTTCAGGGCCTCACAGAGCCTCAGTTTCCCTCTGTGTGACTTGGGTCTGCTGGGCCTGCTTTGCTTTCTCCCAGGTCTAGGGTAGGTGTCAGATGAAGGATGGAGTTAAGAGGGCTTTCACTGCCCGAAGGCTGTTTGCCGAGGTTGCCTAGTAACCAAAGGCCAGCCTGGGGTCCTGAGCCTTGTCGGGGCCTCTGGAGTTACCTATGCACCGCATAGGGTCTGTGGCTTGCCTGTGTGGTTCCATGAGACGGACCTGGCTGAGGCCATCTTGGTGTCGAGGCCAGTCCTGCTCTCAGAGCCTCAAGCTGTGGACACTGTCAGGACACGGAGTGGCCTCAGGCTCCGTGGACACCCAGGAGCACACTCTTTACCTATATTTCCACACACACATGTATGTACCTAAAAATACATATTTTTTCTTTAAAAATATTTAACTTTCGTTGACATCAGATGTTTTAAAAAGTCTCTTTTTATTTAGTTTATGGTTGAGCATTTACTCTATGTTACCTATATTATTTTATTTTATTTAACAATGTCAGGTACTGTTCTAAGTACTTTATATGTATGAATTGGTTAATTTCTCCTAATAAGCTTATGAAATGGGTCTTATTATTACTCCTGTTTAACAGATGAGAAAACTGAGGCTAGAGAGGTTACACGACTTGTGCAAGGTCACCCAGCCAAGGTTCAAACGTTGCCTGGTCCCAGAGCCCAAGCTCTAATTAATGAGCTCACTTGCCTCCCAGCCTTATTTAATCCTCACAGCAACCTGTAAGGGGACTGTTTTATCCATGTTTTTACAGAGGAGGAAACTAAATTAAGAGAGAGGAACATTAGTTGAAGTATGTGAAATTGCCATATTTATAGGTCAAAAACAGCCAAGTATTAGCAATTTCGTATATCTCATTCCAATAGCTCAGCAAAGTAAGTTTGGTAAAACCAGGATTTAAACCCAGAGAGCTGATTCCAAACTTTGGGTGCATAACCCCCACCAACACCGCACCAGACCTTCTCCCAACTCATCTACATAATAGCCAGTGAGATGGTTTGAGCCTGTTATTCTACAGAGGAGGCCCTCCAAGCTGAGAGAGGAAAATTGACTTGCCAAGGGCACATGGACAGGACAGGAGAGGCTGGGGTGTGCCTCTGGTCTCCATGGGCCAGAGCCTTCTTTGTCAGCCCTGTGCAGCAGTCTGCACATACACACCCTCAGCCCCAGCCTCCAGGTCCCCTAGGGAATGGTCTGGCTCTCATCACTGATGTGTGAACCTAACTCCTCTTGGGCACTGCTGCCTCACGCCAGGCCACCACCACCTGCCCTGGGATGATTCTTGTAGTAATGCCATGTGATTCACAGGGCTCCGGCCCCACGGCCCATGGTGGGGGCTGTAATGTGCCATTGTGGGTGGAAGTTCTGTTACACCAGCTCAAAAGCAAGGCATCCCAAAGCCTAGGGCACCCAGACCACTTGAGGAAACTTCTCCCTTTCTCCCAAAGCCTCCACTCTCCCTGAAGCCTGACAGCAGTGCCCACATCCGCAGGGGTGGAGACACACAGAGAAAGAATGTCATGACTGCCCTTTCAGAGCCTGCTCTGGTGCTGGCAAGTGGGCACAGCTGTCTCTAGCAAGTCCCAGATGAGCAGTGGGAAGCCAGCAGGCTGTCACGAAGGCCATGGGCTCTGCCACTCACTAGCTGAGTGACCGTGGGGAGGTCATCTCCCTCTCTGTGCCTCTGCTGGCTAATTTGCAAAATTAGCATGAAACACATTCCTAGCACATAAGGAGTGCTCAGTCAGTGACTATTAAAAGGGTCCAATACCAGACAGGAAGGTGAGATTTGGGCTCTGGTAAGCCTGGGCTCAGCTTGCAGCTCTGCTACTGCCATGCTTGGGAGAAAATATTTCACTCCTGAATCTCAGTGCTGTCTGTCAACGCTGTGGAGATGATAATAACATCTACATCTTATGGTTATCTTGAAGGTCAAGAAGATTATGCATGCAACTCACTGGGAGACAGGTTCTCAATAAATGATGATAACAGTCATGTGTCATGGGGAGTTGGCTCTTCCTAGGGTCCAGAACATTCCAGCCTGATATCAGATATGTCCCTGCCTGTGTTCGATAGTCCTCAGCAGACCAAATTCATCAAAAGAAGGTCACTTTGAGGAGCCCAGATTCAGAGGATAAGGTGGTCCTAACTTATGGATAAGGTGGTGGGTGCTGTGTAACTGTGGCACAGTGACTCGATCTCTCTGAGTCTCTGTTCACTCCCTATGAAATTGGACCTCAGAGGACAGGAGTGAGGATGGAAGGATTTGTGTGCGTGAGTGTGTGTGTGTGAGGAAGAGGCCAAGGTGGGGCCTGATATCCTACCCTCTGCCCACAGCAGACTGGAAAAACCCGGTCAGATGCTGCCTTTTGGACACGCTTTTCCTTCTCTTCCCCGCTCACCCCCCTTCTGGCAGGCATTTGAGTCAATCAGATTTCTTAATTCATAGCATATTATCAGCGTCAGTCATGCAAGACCCTGCTCTTGTTTTCTATTTTATTTTTATTTCTTTCTTTTTTTAATTTATTATAAATTGTCAATTTTTTATTGTACTCTCAAATTTATTTTGCATTAAAGTTTTATTTTATTAATTCTATTTTTAAAGTTTTTTATTACTGTTAATGCAATTTCTTTAAATTGACTTCACAAATGTATTTTTTATTTTACTCTTACATTTCCTTTTCTGTTATTTTTTTATCATTTAGTTAATTTTTAAATGCTGTTTTATCTTTTTATTAATTATAATTATTCTTATTCAATTTCTATTCCCCTCACTTTTTATTTTACTTTTTAGTATTTTCCTTTTTTTATTATATTTCATTTTTAGTTTGCCTGCTTTTTACTGGGCTTCCTGAATTTTTCTGGTCAATTTATAGGACTTCCCTGTATTATCTACATGTCAATGCTCTGTTGATTTGGGCATTGAAGATACCTTTCTTCAGTGTAACTGATGAAACCACTCCTCATCTACTAACTTTGTACGTCCTTTGGAGAATTGGAATTACTTATGATACTGTTGATGTGGTCAGATTCTTTGAGCTTTTGGGGGGAGGGAGTTTCTTCTGCCTTACGGTCTGGGCTTTTTTTATCCTACAGTAACTCATAAGGTCTCGTAAGAAGGGTGTGAGTCCCCGATTCTCCGCCCTTCAAGTGAACCGTCCTTCCTATGAGCAATTCTTCCTTGAAAGCGTTGGTAGTCCTGATGCCGCAGCTCCCATCCCCTCCCCAGGACACTCCTGGGACTCTCAGATGCAGGTGATGCTCCACTGTTCACCCTCGTTCTGGAATGTTCCCTGGGATACCGCATGCTGGTCAGCACACATCTGTTGAACACTTGCTGTCAGCCAGACCCTGTCCCCAGATTGACTGAGGTGTCAGGCCCAAAAGAATGAGTTTTAATTCAGAGTAGGAGAGATGTCAGCTGGAGTCCAGTGCCCCTGGAGGTAGTGAACTTGGCTTGAAGGGCACTTCTTGGGGGCTCAGGTGTTGCCTGCAGGCTGAGCAATCCCAGCCAGTGGCTGACTTTTTTCCTGGGCAGCTCCGGTTGAATGGCTTCAGCTTGTGGATCACCTTATTCTCTTGCATCCGTAGCCGCTGCCACCACCAAAAATAAAAAGAATAAAAAGCAGTCACTCGGGACATTTTTTGTGCATGAAGCTTTATTGATGGTCTGGGGAGTTTGCTGCTACAGACTCCATCCTGCAGCACAGACGGTTTCAGACCGAAAATTACTTGTTCCCACACCCTCCTCCCTCCTCCCTCGAGTAAGTCCTCCCCTGTCGGCCTCTCAAACAGCTCGGGCCCCTCGCTAGTGGGCCTTGGGCCCTGAAAGACAAATGGCTTACAGTGGCATTTCTCTGCTTCTAGAGAGCCACCAGGCAGGAGATGGCAGGGAGTGGCCGGCAGGCTACCAGGGAGCATGGCTCTGTTAGGAGGTAGGAGCTTGTGCTCTGTTTGCATATCCCCCTCACTCCTTGATGTGAATTCTTGGATCAACCACCTCACCTCTCTGAGCCTCAGTGTTCTCCCTGAAAATGGGGTGAGTGTAGCCTCACCTTTGTAGACTATGGTGGGCTTGAAATGATTTAATAAAAGGATCCAAGCAGCACAGGGTCCTGCCCGCTGCAGGCACACAGCCAGCATTAGCCTTGTTCCGCCCGCTCGCAGTTCGGATCCCTGCAAGGACTGGCAGGAGGGACCAGCATCTCCAGCCGGGCTGCCCAGCTTGGTTCCAGCCCTTCATTCCTGGTTTGAAGTGGGCAGGATTGTTGTTACCACTTTGCAGGTGAGGAAACTGAGGCCTGCTGACAGTGGGTATAGAATTTCCAGGCCTGTGCAAGCCCAGGTCCCTCTGCCCACCTGGGTTTGTCTGGTGGAGAGAGTACCCCAGGGTCCTGCGGGGCTTCTGAGGCAGAGCCAAGAACATTGATGCGCCCACCTCCCTGTTCTCCTGCTGCCCCACCACATAACTGGGCCTGTTTCACCTTCCATTCAACTCCTCCCCACTGGTGTCATGCCATTTATTGAGCATCTACTATGTGCCCAGTGTTTTGTATGCATCACTCGTAGCCTTAGGAGATTGGGACCCATTTTTCAAAACAGAAAGTAGAACCCAGATGGATCAGGTCAATTGCCCAGGTTCCCAAAGCCTTCAGAGAGTCTGGGTTGGAACTCAGGCTGTGGCTCCAGCGCCAGAGCTCTTTTTCACTGTGCCAGAAATTGGTTAGCTAAACCCAGGGCAGAGCATAAGGATAAGGTTGGCTCCCATTTATTGAGTACTTGGCATATAAGCTGGGCACAGAGCCATGTGCTCTGCAGATTGTTCCCTCCCTTTATCCTCAGGCAGCCCTTGGATAGCATCATTCCTGTTTAGCAGATGAGGTGCTGAGGCTCAGGCCAAAGAGCCTTCCAGGGTCAAGGTGGTAGAGCTGGGATTCAGACCCAAAAGTGTATGACCTGAGCTCCCACCTGCCCAGCGCTGCCTCCCATCTTCCCATTTCCCGGGACTGGGCGGTGGGTGTGTGGGCCCACCCAGGACAGATGTCACTGTGACTCACCACCTATTGTCAACTTTGAGAGTGACTTAGAGAGCCACACAGTCCAGGCCTCGGGGTTCACACCTGCTTGGGGGCAGAGGGTGTGCAGCAGATGCGGGGTGAGGCTCCTGAAGGACAACAAGCAGAGGGAACCCAGGACAAGTACCTGGTCCCAGCAGGCTGCGAAAGTCAAGAGGCAGCAACAGGTCAAGGGACATGACCTGAACTGAGAGGGAGAAACAGAGCGATTGGGCATTTATGAAGGAGTCCGGGACAGAGACTCATGAGTTTCTTGGATTAGATCTCTTAGAGCCAAAGACCGGTGACCAAGATCTGCTAAGCCCCAAACACTTGCCACACCATGAACTAGGCCATATCTTTTAATTCTCATGACAATGCATGAGCAAAGCTTGTCTGTCTTCCTTACCTGCTTCTCAGAGCCACCAGCTCGCCCACTGCCTGGATGGCTACAGCCTCTGCCTCGGGCTCTGCCCCAACAGTTCATTCCCTCAGGACTGGTGGGAGTCGAGGCAGCCACCCCTGGGCCTGCAGCACCTTCCCATCTTGCCTCCAAGAAGATCCAGCACCTTCCAGGCCCACACACCCAGTCTGGCCCATCCACCTTTCCCGGTGCTCTCTCTCCTGGTCACTGTCCTCTTCCATGCCAAGCTCTTTCCAGCCTCTGGACCTTTGTACTTAATGGTCCTTCTGCCAAGAGTGCTTTTCCTGTGTGTGTATCAGTAAAGCCGTTCTCAGCAGCCCAGACCCCCTCCTGACAGTCTGTGAACTTTCCTTCACTCCCTGTCAGGACCTCAGATGATCTCTCTCCTTTAGAATGCCAGTGTCATGAGGGGAAGGACTGCCTTGTTCACTGACATGTCCCCACTGCTCAGAACAGTGCCCAGCACAGAGCAGGCCCTCAGTAAATACTTGGGGAAGGAACAAGCTTTCAGTGAGTGGATGACTGTCTATATTTTATATATGAGCAAACTGAGGTCAAATACCTGTCCCAAGGAGCATGCATGGAGCTGGGATAAGAGCAGGTTTGTCTGATCCCGACCCTTGGGTTCTTACCTCTACCCTGGATGCCTCACTGCTGAGCAGGACTGATTGGGAGCCTTATCTATGGTAGGGAAGGGGCGACCATAGGAGATGTGTCACCTGGAACGGAAGGCCTAGCCACTCTTAGCCCCAGAGCAGGTACAGCGACAGGTAGAGCAGGCCTGGCCTTCCAAGTCAGGTGCCAGGGGCCAGGCTATACAGACCCGATGGAGAGGAATAGCTGACTGGAAATGAAGAGCCAAAAGTACCCGACCAGAGACCGGGGTTCTCGTCCTGCTTTCCGGTGCCCTACCAGGTGACTGTGAAGAAGGGCTCTGCCCCCCTCTGAACCTCAGGACACCACTTCTACCATGACATTACTACTTCCATGCTACAGATTTTAAACTTCAATAGACACTGTCCAAATTCTTTCCCCAAAAGGGAGCCCTAGATGATGCCAGTCTTTTACAGTTTGCCTGTCTGGTAGGTCACAAGTAAAAATTCATTTTTGTTTTAATTTTCCTTTTGAACATCATTAATGAAGTGGGACAGCTCTTCATGCAGTTACTGGCCCATTTGTTTTTCTTCCTTAAATTACTTGTTATATCTTTTTGCCCATTTTCCCACCTTGGGTTGTTCCTGTTTTTCTTATTAATGTCCAACAACTCTTTGTATATTAAGGATGATAATCCTTGGCCTACTTTGCATGTAACTGGCTTAATGATCAGACTGAACATGTAACACAGGGTTATAAATATGACATGGACTTTTTTTCCTCTAATTCTCTTTTATCTCTAAAACCCAGTCCTTAATTACTTTCGACAGATCTCAGAGCTTTCTGGTATTAAAAAGCCCGGTCCAATGCTAAGTTTTAAAACTGTGGTGCTGATTCCAAGCTCTCTCCTTCCCCATCACTAACTTGACTTCTGACTCCATTGATCTGCCCTGTGGAGAGGTGTGTCATGTTCTCTCACTCCTTCCTTCCCTCTCCTGTGCTGGGGAGCAGAAGTGATGGAGACAGGGACAGCTGTCTCTTAATTCCCTGGCGCTGCTGTGGCCTCACAACTCTAAGCTCTGAAAAAACTCAAGGTTCCATCACCAGTGAGCAACAAGGTGGAGGTGGGGGGCTAAACATTCCTGTGCCCCCCTCAATGCTCTCAGTGTGTGGCAGGTGTCCTAACTGTGGCACGGGTGCGATTTGCCAGGGCAGAGCATGAGCTCGACGTCTTCTGATCTTCCTAGCTTCCTTGCTACCCCGTAGTCCCTCCATAGTCTCTTGCCCCTTTGGGTTGGGAATCTGAAGCTTGGATCAAGCTCAGCTGCCTCCTTCAGTGTCCACTTGGCCTGCACAGAGAATTGGCCAAACATGGTAGTGCAGGCTTCCAAGAGACTGCCCCTGCCCCTTCTGCGTGTCTCATTCATTCTCCCCTCACCCCCATTAGACCTGGGGAGGATCAGTAAGTGTGTGTTGCCCATTTCTGTGGCCTTTGGGTCCCCTCCAAACTATGAGTGATTCTTTTGCTGCCACATCTGGGTTAAGGGAGGTGGGGAAGTGCTCTGCCCTGTCCCATCCCCTGTGGAACGATTCTTGGGTTCCCTTCAGACATCTGGTTATACAGGCTGGGGAGGCAAAAGAGGGGGAAGGGATAGAGGGTGCAAAGATTGCTGGCCTCCTCTCACTAACTTCTGGAGGGGGCATCTGCCCCAATTTGATACTCATAAGGCAGCTGTCTTTAGAACACAGTGACAGAGAGTGGGATTCAGAGACTTTCTACCCTTAGTCACAAGTTTTGGAGCAGGAAGATAAGACCTGTTCATTCATTCATTCATTCATTCATTCAATAAATGTTTACAGAGCGCCAGTGTGCCTGGGACCGTGCACTGTGTGTGGTGCTGGGAGGCCTGGGTAAACAAGAAAAAGTGCCTGAGAAAATTACCTTCCAGTCTAGTATCATTTTGTGCACTTTTCTAAAATTTTTCTACAGCCGTGTGATTTGTCTTTTAACTTTAATAAATCAAATAAAAGAAATGAGAACTTGTATTTCTTGTTTTCAAACTCTATGTTCCTAGGATCCAGAAAAGGGCCTGGTCCACTGTAGGATCTCAAAAATTACCTGCATAATGGATGGATGGATGAATGGATGGATGGATGGATGGACGGATGGATGAATGGATGGATATTGGCCCTTATAATATTGAGTCTAACCATCCATTAGGCAGGTAAAGAAACTGAGACCCGGAGAGAGGAAGGGACTTGCCTAAGGACCCACATATATGAGGCTCACTCCCTTCTACTAGGATTTGAGAGGAGAGGGAGCCTGTGAGGACAGGCCAGACCCAGAATAGGGTCCGTGAAGATGCTCACCCCATGCGTGGAGACCCAACCTGGATCTTTGACTCTGTCACCCTCTGGAACATTCAAGTCCCCAGGGGGACTGGGGCTATCCCTGGAAAGCCAACAGGGTGCAGTGGGAGGGCCAGCCCCAGGCCTGCTGCAGACCCAGCCCCCTTCCCTGATGCTCACTGGCAGTGGGGCCCAGGTTTTCTCTGGGCTGAGAGCTGATCATCTCCCCAAAACTTCCTTAGGACTTAGTTTTATGAGTTGAGGAGGGTGTTTATGTTGAACCTATTCTGGGGTCTAGGTTCTCCCCAGTACTTAATAGTAACTCCAGTTACTAAGACTGGCTTTAAATCCTAGCTTGCCACTTATCAGCTGTGTGATCCTGGGCAACTTATTTACCTCCACTGTGCCCTAACCTCTTTGTCTGTAAGAGGAGATAATAAAACCTCATGGGGCTGTTGCAACAGACTCTGGCCCTCTTAAGAGCCCCCACTGCTCGCTGCTACAGCACTGCTTTGCACCTCCATCTGTCAAGCCCTGTTCTGAGCAAGTCACTCACACCAACTTATTAAACCAACAACATATGAGGACAGTCATTATCCCCATTTCACAGATGGGGAATCTGAGGCTCAGAAAGATTAGGTTGGGATTGGAACCCAGGCTGTCTGCCTCCCATGCCAGAGCTCTTGGTGATCCACAATGTCCCACGCCTCTTCTGCTGTCATTGGCACTGTGGGACATTGGGACTGGGAGGGTCCTCAGAGATCACCCAAGCCCTCAGGGGCTGCTTCCAGAAGTGGGTGAACAGAGCTAACAGGACTGGGCTCGAGAGCCTCACCCTCACCCCTATCCAGGCCTGAACCAAAGCAGCTCAACTCTTACCCTGCCCTATTAACCGAGCTCCCATATCACATCCCATCTCAGGAACAAGACGGCTTCTTTGGCTGAAAAAGTTCAAAAGCCCTTTATCAAGACAAGTCCTTTGTTTTTCTGCTGGGGAAACTGAGGCTTGGGGTGAGGAAGTAGTTGCCAAGGTCCCACAGTGAGTCTGAGTCCACGGTGAGACAGGAACCATGGTCCTGGTTCCCAGCCCTGAGGTCCGATAATTGCAGGACTTCAACAAAGCATAGGACGAAGTAAAGGAGGTGGTTTATAGAGCAGACTGTGCAACCTGATACCTTTTTCAGTCTGTTTTATCTTAGGAATCATGGGGGTTCCTTTTAGAAAGTTTTCCCCATCTTCCCTGGAATCCAGGCACTTACATGCTCCCCAGGGCCCGTGGGCACCTCCTGATTTGGACCAGTGGGCATCACCCCTAACTTCAACATATACATTGAGGGTCCAGATAGGCTAGATGTGTCCACCAGGGTCCTTACAGCTGCACATAGCTTCCTATTCAGCCAGTGCTGAAGTTTTTACAGCCATGAGAGGCCTTCATAAGTGAAAGAGCTCCAAAGAATCACAAACTCCCCAGGGAAGAGAAACTGGACAGTAGGTTCCTTGAGAACAGTTTTGGAGAACATTTATTAAGCATTCATTCATTCATTCATTCATTCATTCAAGAAATAGCACCTATAATGTGTAAGGCTATAGAAATTTGAAGAACAAGCCAAGCTAGGCCCCAGTCCTCCAGGGAGCATCTCAGGATGTCTTCCATGCACCTGCCATGAATCAAGTAACAAAACAGTGCTCCTTCATCTGCTCTGAGTTGTGCTGAGCACTTTGCAAGGACGGGCTCATGTCATCCTGACAAGTGCCTGGGAGGTGGTTGCTACTATTGTTCCCATTTTGCAGAAGAGGAGACTGAGGTTCAGAGTAGTGAAGCCACTTGCTGAGTATCACCCAGTCAGAAAATGGTGGTTTATCAGGCCCCAAATCCAAGACTACCTCAATGTTCTGCTGAACCGAAGCCCTCTAGGATCCCCCTGGGTACTGAGAGGAGTCTGGTGGGCTGGCGACCACTAGCCCTGCATCCCTTGGGAGTCTCCAATCTGGGAGTCATCTCTGGCTGGTGATGGTGCAATCTGCCCCCCAGGCAGGAATGTGCGGGGGGGTTCCTCTGAGCCTGCCTCTAGTGACAGTGACTGCCTCCCATATGTGGCAGCCTGAGCAAGCAGGCAGGAGCCCAGATGTTGTTTATTTCCTTTGGTCATCAGTGACATGCGTCTCCCACTGCCGGGCAAGGATCAGAGGAAGCACTGCCCAGCACTCTCTGTGTGGGGCCCCCATGCATGGCTCTGGATCATTCCCAAGGACAGAGCAGGACCCAGGGCAGGGCCTGGCTCTCCTCAGGGTGCACTGCCTTGGGGCAGGGGCAGCAGCCTCTTTCTCTCCTTCCCCAGCCTCCTCACCCCCAGGGAGCCCTTCAGGACAGCTGTGTTAAATCCTCAGTCCACCAGGACACATAGTGTTCTCATGCAAGATACATGTCCCTGGGAACACCCCAATTATGAAGAAATTCTACCCCCAAAAATGTTCACATCAAAATGAAAAGTTCTACACTGATTGCCAAAGCAAGTCTGGAATCACAGACACCACGGAGGTGTAGTGATATTACTGAGACCCTCATAAATGTCAGGCCTGCTCAGGTCCTCACAACACTGTCTATAAGGTCAGCGAGTTTGCTTCCTGTTTTACAATGGGAAACTCAAGCACAGAGAGGTTAAGACACTAGTTCAAGGTCACATGGGCAAGGATAAGGGGCCGAGCTGGGCTGTGAACCCACGCAGTCTGACTCTTAACCCTACTCCATTCTTAAAGTGTGGTCCCAGGACCAGCGGCATCACCATCACCTGGGGACCTGTTAGCAATGCACATTATCAGGCCCTGCCCAGACCTACCGAATCAGCAACTCCAGGGAGAGGCCCGGCAATCTGTGTTTTAACAAGCCCTCCTGGTGAATCTGATGCATGCTGAAGTTTGCCTTTGCCCTCAGTGTCAGATAATAATAGGGAGTGGTGTGAATTGTGGCAAACTAGAGAGCATATGCCCCATCTATGTAACCCCAACTATTGCCTTGCAGGATGCAGGCCAAATGTTGGCAGATACTCTGACTTTTCCCAGAGAAGTCTAATTTCCAGCTTTTTATGTGAAATCTAATTTTTTAAAATGTTGGCAGTCTATCCAAATTTGTTTGTTTATTTGCTTGTTTAGTTGCTGATGTTCTTGACTTGGGTAGCGAGGATTTTGAGAATGTTTCAGTGATGGACTCACTGTGAGCTGCTGGAGAGATGAACCTAAGAAACATGTAATTTTCAAGGTCCTAGATGTCACCCTGTGCCTTTGACCCCATCAAGGAAAGCTCCGCAGAGTGAAGCTGGGTGGGAGGCGTGCTGTCACAGAGACGACCGTGAATCCACTCCAAATCCCCAAATGGAAAAAGGGGTCACTTGCAAACACTGACTCCTATTGCAACAGGTATTCGGGATTAGTCTCGGGATGTGGGTCGCCATTCCTGGTTGGGAATGCTTGTTTGAAGAGCACAGATGCCAACAGTAAGAATAGACCTGCCCTTCACCCAAGACCCAAGCTGTCTCCTCAAATCTCTGCCCTGAGCTCTTCACCTTCCAGAGGTTGAAAGACCATCTCCTGGACTCTGATGTCCACCAATACCTCTGGCCTGTTTGCTCATCTGTGAAAGGGGAGGAGGGTCCAGATGTGGGTTGACAATCCTACTGTGTGTCGTAACAGTGAAGGAACAGGAAAGGAACTTAAGGTTATGGAGAAGCACCTACTTCTGAATTATGAGCCAAACACTTTCTGGTTTATTTGTTATATGTTCTAACAAGTCCTCTGGGAAACTGAGGCCCACAGAGATGAGGGTAGTTGTCCAAGGTCACTAAGTAAGTGGTGGAGCTAGGATTTGAACCTGGGCAACTGGATCATAACACATGTCCTTAGATTTTCAAGGGCAGGAAATGGGTGATCTGCTTCAATATAACAATAGCTCCAATTCATCAGGAGTCTGTAATGTGCTGGGCTCTAAGTTAAGAGTTTTCCATCTCTAATCATAACAACCCTGCAAGATAAATACTATCACCCCCTCTTACAGATAGAATAAATGAGACTCAGGGAGTTAAAGTACTTTGCTCATGATCACACAACCATCAAGCCCCTAGCTCTGGACCTCACACAGACTAACTCAGTAGCTATTTATTGGATGAATGGATGGGTGAATGAATGAATGAATGGATTACTCAGCCCTGGGCTAATGCATGTGTTTAGAGTTGTTATAAGCCTGCATCCCTTTGTAAACTGCCCAACCTGATGTGATCAATTCCACTTGGCATTCTCTTGGGGAAAGATGAAGTGACTCAGATGTCATTCATGGTCCTCCAGCTGCTGGAGGAATACAGGGTCATCCATTTGGGACTGACTGGCATTTTGACTATGGGAGGATGGTCTTGATTATGGGAGGCAGTTGTTAAGGGAAATCACATGGAATTCCTTCCTCTCTGATGCTCCAAGAAAAATCAGGAAGGTTGCAATTAGAACTCAATTTAGAAATGTGCCTCTAAGTTGGGAGAGGACAGTGATGCCGGCCAGGATCCTACTGAGGTGGAAAAAGACCCAGAAGGACACTTGGGGTGCCATGGTGGTCAGGCTGGGTGGGTTGTGTTCCAGGTCCCTCAGCCGTTCTGCAGCAAAACTGCTCCACCATTACTTGTTTGAGCTCCGCTTAAGTGGTGAGCTACATCATTTTGATTGTAAGTTGGCAGGAGGAGAGCTAGCTCAAGTGAAGAGTGACTTTGTTTGGAGGTATGGGGTGAGCCAAGCCTTGGGAGGACTGGAACCTGAGCTTGGGAGATGGTCAGAAATTGTCTTTTGGGGACCCATGAGGTCTCTGGCTGCTTTTCTCTCTCTGCATCTGATTTGTTTTTCTCTCCCTGCTTCTGAATTAAGAATCTCTGGTTGCAAGTGACAGAAAACCTAACTCGAACTGGCTTGAGAAAAGAAGAGAATTCATGGACCCTCCCGGGGGTGGATCCAAGTGCACAGTCTCTTGGCTCTGCTGCCACTGAGAGGGCCCCATTCTCTGAACACTCTCCCCTCATGGGGTACCCACCAGATCTTGCCTACATCTTCCCAAATCCACATAGAATGGAAATATACATACACCCATTGACAACCCCCCCTCAAAAAAATCCTAAGGCTAGCTCTTGCTGAGACACATGCCTGTGTTTGAACCAACAACAAGGAGCCCTGATACTCGGACTGCCCAAGCCCAGGCTACATGTCCCTGGGTGGAGGTGGCTGCAGCTGAACCTCAAAGTCAGAGAGTGCGGAGGGATGGAGCCTCTGTTAGCAAAGAGAGGGACCACAGATGCTAGTCCTACCAGAGCTTCTCACCATGTGCATTGGAACAGGCCACCCTGCCCTCCTGCAAATGTCCTTAGGTTAAGAGGCCAGCCCAGACTATTGTCTGTGGCCCGGAGTGAAAATTCTCAAGATATATGGTCTAACTGGTGCAGTGCAGATAAGCTGTCAATCCCTGGTTCAGTCCGTCCACCATGACCAGGGTCAGGGGCATGCAGTACAAGCATAGTTGCTGGGACTGGTTCTCAAGGAGAGACTGTGAGCAAAGAGGGACACTTCCAAAATGTCTATTACATTTACTTTGGACTTGTTAAAATGCACATTCCTGGACCCAAATCAGACACTTTACAAGCCTCTGTGGGGATTCTTATACACAGTCAAGCTTAAGAACTATCATTTTAAGAACCAGTATTTGGATCTTGCTAAAGCAGATTGTAAAAACTCTAGCTGTCACCACTTATTAGTCATAAAATTAGCATTCAAATTTCTACACCTCTGTTTTGGGCAGTGGTGGATGGGGAATAGCATTGTTCTTTCTAACGAGTTAAAGAGAGGAGATGAAAAGCCAGAGTGAGATGGGCAGATTTAAAAGTCAGAAATGCCGTTACAATGTAGAGGCACTAGAGGGCACCCTAGCCAACGGCCAGAACCAAGGATGCGGCAGAAGGCAGAGCCACTACTCTTCAAATTCCTATTCAGATTTCTAATTTGAACTTGAAAGAGAGCCATCCCCTGCATAAACACACACACACACACAAAACCCCGCACCCTCCAAGGTCAGGGCAGGGCTTCTTTATTGTTGGGCTGCCTGCCCTTGGGGAAGACTTCACCCCTTCTGGCCTCAGGGTTCCCAGTGAAACTAAAGGTCTTGGGCTGAGTGATCCCTAAGCTCTTCCGAAAGACAATGGTTAGTAACAGTTTTGTTTTCTCCCTCTTGTGTTACTCTCACAGTCACCCCTGCACGCTTCAGTCCTCCCACCAGGCCGTGAGGTTCAGTCCAAGGGGCCGTGTGTGGCTCAGACACAGAGGAGGCCCCAAACAAATGCTCCAAGAAGGCAGTGTGGGGTCAATGATGTGGGTGTGGGGCCCTGTCCTCACTGAGTCTTTGGGACCCTGGGTGTGTCATTATACCTCTTTGAGCCTCTGTTTCCTCAGCTGCAAGGTGGGCAACACAATGGGTATGAGTCGCAGTCCACGAACTCAGTCTTCAGGAAATACCATGTTGTTTTTCTGTAATTGAACATAATTTATAATTTGAACTACTATTCTGCGGGGTGGCAGAGATCACCTCAAGCCAACTAAGGGCCCCTTGCCCTTGCCCTTTAGTTCGTGGGTTACATCTCAGGTCTAGCAGGCTTAGTATATATATATATATATATATAGTGCCAAGGCACCAAGGAAGAGTACCCTGGTCTCCACAGACATCACTCTGTGTGTGCCCACCTGCGTGGCTGAAGACCAGACATCATCAGTCATTGTAATGTAGTCCTCAGTATCTGTCGGAAAGGCCCAGTGGCCTAAACAAGAGGGACACTTTTCTCCCTCTCCTATAAAAGAATCTAGGGTAGTCCTGTGATAGTATGGCTGAGCCAGGTGTCTCTCTGTCAGGTCCCTCCGCCACCTGCATCTGCCATGGTTCCAGCTGTCGAATCTTCAATCCCACTGTCAGAAGAGAGAAGGGGAGAATAGCATGGCCCTTGCTTTGAAGGGCATTCCCTGCCTTGCAGGACACGCCTACTTAAAGCCCATTGGCCAGAAGTAGACACATGACCATATACAGCCCCAAAGGAGCCTGGGAAATGTAGTCTTTATTCTTGGAGAACATGAATTCTGCTAAAACTCAGGGTCTCATTACTGAGGAGGAAGGAGAGAATGGACATGGAAACAACTAGCAGAATGCTCAGGGGCATTGCTTCCCAGAATTTCTGTCACCTTCCCCTGCTCTGGACCTCATCCTGAGGATGGAACAGGGCTTGGGAAAGGGAGTTGGGAGGAGTAGGGGGTAGAAAGAATGTAGTCCTTCCCCAGCCCACCCCTCCAGCTCCCCTACCCCTTGCCTGTCTCAGTACCCTTGCATCTATCCTTATTTGGTTTGGGGGGAACAGAAGCAAAGCCACAGAGCTCCCTCCCCAGGCTGACAACTCCTAACTCCCATGAGTCCCTCTCTGTCAGTGGCAATTTAACCAGGTGATGGTCAGGATAGCAGAGGCTCCCTCCCTATGAGCCTTGGAGAAGCTCTCTTTATAGGTATTTTCCACCCATTTCTTCCCAGCTTTGGGTCCTGATTGCCAATTCTGGGGCAACAAAAATTTCCTTTCCCTCAACCTGCTATACTTGATGATGGGAGACCTTGATGATGGTGAGAGTAAAGAATGAGTATTGTTCAGAAACCCAGCAGAAGGGCAAGGGTTTCTCCCACCCCCACATGCGTGTGCACCCCCCACACACTCAAAAATACACACTATTTTAGTGAAGATTGCATTTGTTTGTGACAAAAAATTACAAATAACAGTGGTTTAAAGAAAATAGACACGATCTCTCTTGTACATAACAGTCTATGCAGGTAGTCCAGGGCTGGTATAGAAGTTCTACCTTCCTCTGGGACCCAGGCTCTCTTTATCTTATTTCTCCACCATCTTCAACACATGATTTCTACCTCATGATCCAAAATAGCTGCTTGTGTTCCAGCCATCATGTTCACAATCCACCCAGTAGGATGGATGAGAGGATGACAAAGGGCATACCCCTGTCATTTAAAACAGCTTTTTAGAAGTTACATACCCTGCTTTACCTTATACCCATTGGCTAGCTTTTGGCCATGTGACCATATCTAGTTGCATGGGAAATAAAGTCATTTGTGTGGGTGGCCATATGCTCAGTTAATATCCCAATGAGACAGTCTGAGCTGTTCACACATATAGTCTGACTCTCCCTCTCTCCCTTTCCCGCACCCTCCCCCCTGTTCTGGCTGGCAGTGGGCACTGGTCTGGGAGGCAACTGCACGGGCTGCGTCATCTGCTCAGAGGAGAACGGCTGCTCCACCTGCCAGCAGAGGCTCTTCCTGTTCATCCACCGGGAAGGTATCCGCCAGTACGGCAAGTGTGTGCATGACTGTCCCCAGGGCTACTTCGGCATCCGCGGCCAGGAAGTCAACAGGTGCAAAAGTACGTGGCTCCTCCCTTATCTATACTGGCACAGGGCTCCTGAGCACTTCTGGCCCACATCCCACCTCTCACCCCAACACAGCCACAGAAAAGGGTGTATGCCTGAGGCCAGTCTCTGAGATATTGGTTTCACGTTGGCTCTGAAGCTCTAAGGAAGTCAGTGCCCTTTCTGGTCTCAGCACTAATGGAGCAGGGAGACTTCACCTTTACCCTACTTTGTTGCATGACCTTGGGCATGTTACCCATCCTCTCTGGGCCTAACACAAATGGGAAAAGGAGTCCTAATTTCTAACTCTAATTTTCACTGTGATCTGGAACAAAGCATGACTATCTCTGAGTTTTCATGGAAATAGAGTACAGAGCCCTCACTCCCAGCCCAGATTTGCTGTGTGACTTCAAGCAAGTCACTTGGCAACTCTGAGCCTCAATTCAAATGAGAAAAGGAATCCACCTTTAAATCCAAATAACCATGTTACTTTGGACTCCTTGCCTGCCACCACTGAGCCTCAGTTCAAATGAGAAAGAGAGTTCTTAAATGCAGGCAGTTTGACCCTGGACAAGTCTGAGCTTCTAAGGAGACCCTGAATCCTGGCCCCACTGCTACAGAGCTTAGGGCTACTTAAAGACCTCCTACCTCTGGCAATCCCAGAGGGCCCCCTCCTTGGGCAGCCATCCTTACCAGGGCTGGCCCTGGCTCTATTACAGAATGTGGGGCCACATGTGAGAGCTGCTTCAGCCAGGACTTCTGCATCCAGTGCAAGAGGCGGTTTTACCTGTACAAGGGAAAGTGTCTGCCTACCTGCCCACCAGGCACCGCGGCCCAGCCGAGCACACGGGAATGCCAGGGTGAGTGGGGGCCACCTTCTCCTCCCTCCTTGGAGCAGAGGCTGCTAAGGGGTGTCAGGAGACCTGGAAGAGATCATAGTAGAATGACATACAATGCTGGGTGACCTAGTACCACCATGTCTGGTACATATAGGAACCTATCAATACTCTAGAGCCATCATAAGCACCCTTATGATTGCTGTTACCTCCAACATCAGCATAACTATTACTTCCAAAGAAGGCAGCAGAGTACAGGAGAAGAGCATTAATTTTGGAATAAGACAGACCTGGGCTCAAATCCTATCTCTAAAATTTTCCCATTAGTGAGCTTGAGCAAGTCACTTAAGCTGTCTGTCCCTCATTTCCTTCAAATGCTAAAAAAATTACAGTTGTTGCTGTGAGGATTAAATTAACAAATTTAAAGTACTTAATACAGTAACTAGCACACAGTAAGTGCTCAATTCATATCATTATTATTATATGTGATATTAGCTGTCATTATTATTACTGCTCTGTTTTCCTACTGCTCCTTTTCAGACTCCCATGTGAGTTCCTCTTCTAAAAGCTGAATGAATGCTCCTGGCTCACAGTCCTCAGCTGCATCCCTCCTTGAGCAGACCCACATCCCCACCTTCCCTCTATGCCTCTTTCCCTCCTTCCCTAACCCCAACTGGGTGCTTCCTCTGGGCTTCCTCTATCAATCGCCAGCTCCACACTCAATGGGCTGGACATGCTGGAGACATGGGCATCATTGTTGAGTCTTCCCTCTCATCCTACACCTAACCTGATCTGTTCATTCATTTCCCCAAGAAATATTTACTGGAGCATCTGCAAGGCACCAGGTACTTTCAGAGGAGCTGGGAACATATTAGTGAAGAAAACAGACAAAGCCTCTGCCCTTGTGAATGTGACAGTTTAGTGAGGAGACAGAAGGGACACACAAGAATAAATACAGATGTTAGGCAGCAAAAAGAACTTGTGGGAAAATATTAAGTAGACTAAAGCTCCCAAGCCTGCCCCACTCCTGCCACCCCTTTCTCCCCACCCTCTGTCCGTTGCTGGGACCATGGCCACAGCCTCCTGCCTGTCTACTTGCCTCAGGTCTCACTGCCTCCAGCCCACAGTGGCTGTCATCCCAGCAGCCACAGTAATTATTCCAAAATGACAATCTGATCGGGTTTCTCTTCTCTCAGGGCCCTTCTTCAGCTCCCACTTTCTTCAGGTAGAGCCCTCCTAGGCTGTGAGCAGCCTGGTCTCCATTTGCGAGCCTCTCCACTCCTGTCATTTTTTTCCTCCCCCATTTGACTCCATGCTCCAACCTCCTGGCTGGAGAACCAAGTCATCCTGGGGATGTTGCTGGGGTCATTCCTTCCCCCGGAGCACTTCTTCCTCCTGCACCTCCTGAACCTGGCTACTCCCCACCCCCACTTCAACATCCAGGTCCAGAGTCTCATCCTCCATAAAGTCTTCCAGGTCCCCAGACTGGGGCTCATACCTCCCCTAGGCTCCCACAGCTGCTGTGGTTCTCCCATTCTGCATGAGTACCCTGCCCTTCCAGCCTGACTTCTCTAGATGGTGACCGTTAGGAGGCAGACCTGGCTCTGTCTGGTCCCCACTGCACCTCAGCACCCAGCACAGCATGTGGCACACAGTAGGTGCTCAGTCTTTGCTTGTCAAATGAACGCATGTGGCAGAAGAACCACTCTTCTAAGGTCTGGAGACCTTGGTTCTGGGCCCGACTGGATCTTAAACACTTGCTGTGTTCTGTTGTCCGAGCCACTTCTCTGTTCCCTTAGCAAGCTCTGCTCTAGGCCTCAGTGTCTAATCTGCAGAATTGGGTTATTAATAGGTACCCTATTCTCTTCCCACCTCTCAGGGATTCTTAGAAGAATCGAATGTGAGAGTGTGTATATATCTTAAAATTATTCCCTACAGAAAACTTTTATGTCCATGACCTCATTTTTCCTCACAACAGCACGGCATAGCTTCCGCCTTCTACAGCTGATCAAAGGCACATAAGCAGGTTCAAAACCCATGCCGTGAGGGCCCTCCAGCTGACCATCCAGCCTCTCTCCTTCCAAACCTGCCTCCAGTCTAGCTGCCTGTCCCTCAAACATGGCTTGCCAGGCCCCCAGGCTGTGCCCGCCTACCTGGAATGTGCTACCTTCCATCTCCACCCAATGAACTCCTCCCTCTTCCTTTAGCTCCTTGGGAAAGCCTCCCCTTCAAAGCTAAAAAGTGGGTCCCTCAGCTTCTGGCCCACAGCAGCCTGTGTGTGCTGTAGCTTTCCTCTCAGGCTCTTGTAAATGGCTATTTAAATGTGTCCCCTCTGCTCCTTGTAATAGCCTGTGAATCCCTTGCTTGTGGACATGGTGTCTTCAGGGAATCGAACCCCTTAGACCCGCCCTGGAATCTGAAGGACACTGACTGCCGGCTGACTCCATCTGTCTGTCTGTCTCTCTCTCCACCCCACAGAGGAGTGTGAGCTGGGCCCCTGGGGCAGCTGGAGCCCCTGCATGCACCACGGGAAGACCTGCGGCTCAGCCTGGGGCTTGAAGACCCGGGTGCGGGAAGCTGGCCGGGCCGGGCGGGAGGAGGCAGCAAACTGCCAGGTGGTGTCCGAATCAAGGAAATGCCCCATCCAGAGGCTCTGCCCAGGAGGTGAGCACCAGGCCAGGCCTGCAGGGCCGCAGTGGACAGCGCCCATGGGTGACTCTGAATGGCCCCAGGACGCTGCCCCCACAATCAGCACCAGTAAAGTTGCCTGGCAGTCCACCATTGGCCATAACTCCCATGAGTTAAGCACTGCCCTCCCTGGTGTCTTTTCAATGGACTTTCTGAAAAAAATCTTTTTTGATCATACCATGTGACATTTATTGGGTTAGTCAAAAACTGGGAAGGTGACCCTTCCCACCACCTTCTCTTTCAGGAGTCAAAAGCCTCAAGCAGGTGCTCCTTCTCCAGCCCCTGCCACCTCTCAGGTAGCATCCATTACATTGCTTAGTATCTTTTACATGAGAAATTTCCATGTGACTAATTTCTTTTAAAATTTACCCCAGTTCCTGAAGAAGTGAACTGCTTCTTTGCTTTCTGATAATAGGAATCATAGGAATCAGCCAGTATACCATTTTTCCTTGGCTGCCAGGAAGCTCACAGCCAAATCAGAAACCCACCCATGGGCACTTGCCTGGCCTTTATGTTCACTGTTTTCTTTGTCCACATTTTCCACTCTATTTTCTCTGATCCTGATTTTCCATTTCTATTGAATATCACTTTACTGAATGTGTTTTAGTCATACCCCTTCATGACTTTTTTTTTTACAGTTTATTTTGGTATCATTAATCTACAATTACATGTGCAATATTATGGTGATTAAACTACCCACTTCATCAGGTCCCCCCCACCAACCCCATTACAGTCACTGTCCATAGCACTGTGAGATGCTATAGAATCACACTACTTGTCTTCTCGAGTTGTACAGCCCTCCCCGCACTCCTCCAACATTACGTCTGCTAATCGTAATACCCTTGTTCCCCCTTGTCCCTCCCTTCCCGCCCATCCTCCCCGTCCCTTTCCCTTTGGTAACTATTAGTCCGTTCTTGGGTTCTGTGAGTCTGCTGCTGTTTTTTTCTTTCAGTTTTTTTCTTTGCTCTTATGCTCCTCATATGAGTGAAATCATTTGATACTTGTCTTTTTCCGCTTGGCTTGTTTCACTGAGCATATTACCTTCTAGATCCGTCCATGTTGTTGCAAATGGTAGGATTTGTTTTCTTCTTATGGCTGTATAATATTCCATTGTGTATATGTACCACCTATTCTTTATCCATTCAACTACCGATGGACACTTAGGTTGCTTCCACTTCTTGGCTATTGTAAATAGTGCTGCGATAAACATAGGAATGCATATGTCTTTTTCAAACTGGGCTGCTGCATTCTTAGGGTAAATTCCTAGGAGTGGAATTCCTGGGTCAAATGGTATTTCTATTTTGAGTTTTTTGAGGAACCTCCATACTGCTTTCCACAATGGTTGAACTAATTTGCATTCCCACCAGCAGTGTAGGAGGGTTCCCTTTTCTCCACATCCTCGCCAACATTTGTTGTTGTTTGTGTTTTGGATGTTGGCCATCCTCACTGGTGTGAGGTGATATCTCATTGTGGTTTTAATCTGCATTTCTCTGATGATTAGCGATGTGGAGCATCTTTTCATGTGCCTGTTGGCCGTCTAAGTTTCTTCTTTAGAGATGTATCTATTCATGTCCTCTGCCCATTTCTTAATTGGATTATTTGCTTTTTGTTTGTTGAGGTGCGTGAATTATTTATATATTTTGGATGTCAACCCCTTATCGGATATGTCATTTATGAATATATTCTCCCATACTGTAGGATGTCTTTTTGTTCTACTGATGGTGTCCTTTGCTGTACAGAAGCTTTTCAGCTTGATATAGTTCCACTTGTTCATTTTTGCTTTTGTTTCCCTTGCTCGGGGAGATATGTTCATAAAGAAGTCGCTCATGTTTATGTCCAAGAAATTTTTGCCTATGTTTTTTCTAAGAGTTTTATGGTTTCATGACATACATTCAGGTCTTTGATCCACCTTGAGTTTACCTTTGTGTATGGGGCTAGACAGTAGTCCAATTTCATTCTCTTACGTGTAGCTGTCCAGTGTTTCCAACACCAGCTGCTGAAGAGGCTGTTATCTCCCCATTGTATATCCAAGGCTCCTTTATCAAATATTAATTGACTGTTTATGTTTGGGTTAATGTTTGGATTTCCTATTCTGTTCCACTGGTCTGTGGGTCTGTTTTTGTGCCAATACCAAATTGTCTTGATTACTGTGGCTTTGTAGTAGAGTTTGAAGTCAGGGAGTGTAATTCCCCCTGTTTTATTCCTCCTTCTCAGGATTGCTTTGGCTATTTGGGGTCTTTTGTGGTTCCATATGAATTTTAGAATTATTTGTTCCAGTTCATTGAAGAAAGCTGTTGATATTTTGATAGGGATTGCATTGAATCTGTAGATTGCTTTAGGTAGTATAACCATTTTGACAATATTTATTCTATCTAACCAAGAGCATGGGATGAATATCCACTTGGTAGTGTCCTCTTTAATTTCTCTTGGGAGTGTCTTGTAGTTTTCAGAGTATAGGTCTTTCACTTCCTTTGTTAGGTTTATTCCTAAGTATTTTATTCTTTTGAATGCAATTGTGAATTGTTTTTCTGATTTCTCTTTCTGTTAGTTCATCGTTAGTGTATAGGAAAGCAACAGATTTCTGTGTGTTAGTTTTGTTTCCTGCAACTTTGCTGAATTCAGTTATTAGTTCTAGTAGTTTTGGAGTGGAGTCTTTAGGGTTTTTTATGTACAGTATCATGTCATCTGCAAATAGTGACAGTTTGATTTCTTCTTTACCAATCTGGATGCCTTGAATGTCTTTGTTTTGTCTGATTGCTGTGGCTAGGACCTCCAGTACTATGTTGAATAACAGTGGAGAGAGTGGGCATCCCTGTCTTGTTCCCGATCTTAGATGAAAAGCTTTCAGCGTCTCGCCGTTAAGTATGATGTTAGCTGTGGGTTTGTCATATATAGCCTTTATGATGTTGAGGTTCTTGCCGTCTATACCCATTTTGTTGAGAGTTTTAATCAGGAATGGATGCTGAATTTTGTCAAATGCTTTTTCAGCATCTATGGAGATGATCATGTGGTTTTTGTTCTTCTTTTTGTTGATGTGGTGGATGATGTTGATGGATTTTCGAATGTTGTACCATCCTTGCATCCCTGGGATGAATCCCACTTGATCATGGTGTATGATCCTCTTGATGTATTTTTGAATTTGGTTTGCTAATATTTTGTTGAGTATTTTTGCATCTACGTTCATCAGGGATATTGGTCTGTAATTTTCTTTTTGGTGAGGTCTTTGCCAGGTTTTGGTGTTAGAGTGATGCTGGCTTCATAGAATGAGTTTGGAAGTAATCCCTCCTCTTCTATGTTTTGGAAAACTTTAAGGAGAATGGGTGTTATTTCTTCTCTATATGTCTGGTAGAATTCAGAGGTGAATCCATCTGGTCCGGGAGTTTTGTTCTTGGGTAGTTTTTTGATTACCGCTTCAATTTCGTTACTGATGATTGGTCTGTTTAGTTTTTCTGTTCTTGTTTGGTCAGTTTTGGAAGGTTGTATTTTTCTAAGAAGTTGTCCATTTCTTCTCGGTTTTCCAGCTTGTTAGCATATAGATTCTCATAATATTCTCTTATAATTCTTGTATTTCTGTGGAGTCTGTTGTTATTTTTCCTTTCTCATTTCTGATTCTGTTTTTGTGTGTAGATTCTCTTTTTCTCTTAATAAGTCTGGCTAGGGATTTATCTATTTTGTTTATTTTTTCAAAGAACCGGCTCTTGGTTTCATTGATTTTTTCTATTGTTTTATTCTTCTCAATTTTATTTATTTCTTCGCTGATCTTTATTATGTCACTCCTTCTGGTGACTTTGGGTCTCATTTGTTCTTCTTTTTCCAATTTCAATAATTGCGTCTTTAGACTGTTCATTTGGGAATGTTCTTCCTTCTTTAAATAGGCCTGGATTGCAATATACTTTCCTCTTAGAACTGCCTTTGCTGCGTCCCACAGAAGTTGTGGCTTTGTGTTATTGTTGTCTTTAGTCTCCATATATTCTTTGTTTTCTGTTTTGATTTGGTCATTAACCCATCGATTAATTAGGAGAATGTTGTTAAGTCTCCATGTATTTGTGAGCTTTTTTTTTCTTTCTAAAATTTATTTCTAGTTTTATACCTTTGTAATCTGAGAAGTTGGTTGGTAGAATTTCAATATTTTTGACTTTACTGAGGTTCTTTTTGTGGCCTAGTATGTGGTCTATTCTGGAAAACGTTCCATGTGCACTTGAGAAGAATGTGTATCCTGTTGCTTTTGGGTGTAGAGTACTGTAGATGTCTGTTAAGTCCATCTGTCCTAGTGTGTTGTTCAGTGCCTCTGTGTCTTTACTTATTCTCTGTCTGGTTGATCTGTCCTTTTGAGTGAGTGGTGTGTTGAAGTCACCTAAAATGAATGCATTGCTGTCTATTTCCTCCTTTAATTCTGTTAGTATTTGTTTCACATATGCTGGTGCTCCCGTATTGGGTGCATATATTTTATAATGGTTATATCCTCTTGTTGGATTGACCCCTTTGTCATTATGTAATGTCCTTCTTTATCTCTTGCTACTTTCTTCGTTTTGAAGTCTATTTTGTCTGATACAAGTACTGCAACACCTGCTTTTTTCACCTTGTTGTTTGCATGAAATATCTTTTTCCATCCCTTCACTTTTAGTCTGCGTATGTCTTTGTGTTTGAGGTGAGTTTCTTGTAGGCAGCATATAGATGGGTCTTGCTTTTTTATCCATTCTGTTACTCTGTGTCTTTTGACTGGTGCATTCAGTCCATTTACATTTAGGGTGATTATCAATAGATATGTACTTATTGCCATTGCTGGCTTTAGATTCGTGGTTACCAAAGGTTCAGGGGTTGCTTCTTAACTATCTAACAATCTAACTTAACTTTCTTGTTAAGTTATTGTAAACATGGTCTGATGTTTCTTTATTTCTCTCCCTTCTTATTCTTCCTCCTCTATTCTTTATATACTAGGTGTTTTATTCTTTGCATTTAGTTAGTATTTGGGTGGTCTGCTTTCTTTGCTATGATTTTATTTTCTCTGGTGACATCTTTTTAGCCTTAGGAGTGCTTCCCTCTAGAGCAGTTCGTTTAAGATGTCCTGTGGAGGTGGTTTATGGGAGGCAAATTCTCTCAGCTTTCGCTTGTTTGGAAATTGTTTAATCTCTCCATCATATTTAAATGATAATCATGCTGGATACAATATTCTTGGTTCGAGGCCCTTCTGTTTCATTACGTTAAATATATCATGCCATTCTCTTCTGGCCTGTAAGGTTTCTGTTGAGAAGTCTGATGATAGTCTGATGGGTTTTCCTTTGTAGGTGATCTTTTTTCTCTCTCTAGCTGCCTTTAATACTCTGTCCTTATCTTTGATCTTTGCCATTTTAATTATTATATGTCTTGGTGTTGTCTTCCTTGAGTCCCTTGTGTTGGGAGATCTGTGGGCTTCTGTGGACTGTGAGACTATTTCCTTCCCCAGCATGGGGAAGTTTTCAGCAATTATTTCTTCAAAGACACTTTCTATCCCTTTTTCTCTCTCGTCTTCCTCTGGTACTCCTATAATGCAAATATTGTTCCGTTTGGATTGGTCACACAGTTCTCTTAATATTCTTTCATTCCTAGAGATCCTTTTATCTCTCTCTGCCTCAGCTTCTCTGTATTCCTGTTCTCTGATTCCTAGTCCATTAACAGTCTCTTGCATCTTGTCCAGTCTGCTGCTAAGCCCGTCGATGGCTTGTCTCATTTCTGCATTGTCTTTCCTCACTTCCCTCACTTCCTCCCTCAGCTCTTGCATATTTCTTTGGAGATCCATCAGCATGGTTATGACTTTTATTCTGAATTCTTTTTCAGGAAGATTGTGCATTTCCATCCCTTCAGGCTCCCTCTCTGGTGTTTTCTGGGTCTGGGTGAGCTTGGTCTGTACCATATTCCTCTGTCTTTTCATGGCAATAGAAGTGGTAGCTGGTAGATGCCACGTATGTCAGCCTGGCTCTTTAAGACTTTAAAAAACAAAAAACAAAACAAAAAACAACAAAAAAAAGAAGGAACAGAAAGAAAAGAAAAGAAAGGAAAAAAAAAATGCCCACCGGGAGTAGATTCTGTAAGGATGCTGTAGGTGGTGCTGTTGCTCCACTATTCCGCAGCTGCAGCTGCACAGCTCCGCAGGGCCGTTTGTATCTCTGGCCGGGGCAGGCACAAATGGCAGGCTGTTGTTCTCTGTGTGAAGTCTCAGTGCGGCTACTTTTTCCCAGTTGCCAGCCAAGGGGTCCAAAATTCCTCAGGACTCCCAGCCTGCTGGATTGAGTGTGCTGGGACGATCATGTTCCTCCATTGGGCCCATCTCTTTAAGACCGCCAAAAAAAGTGCACTCTTTTCTTTTGTCCCCCGGAGCCTGCTGCAAGGACCCGGGCGCGTTCCCAGCTCAAAACCTGCGCCTTCTGCCTCTCCAATATCCAATACACCGCGCAATGTGTGTCAGTGCTCCCAGCGCAGATCACCAGGGCTGGTTATTTCGCAGGCCTGTACTTCCACTGCCTCCCAGCTCTGAATCCTCTCCTCCCGCCGGTGCGCTGGGGTGGGGGAGTGCTCGGGTCCCGCCAGTTTGCGGCTCCGTATCTTACCCACCTCACAGGGTGCCGAGTCCTCTCAGATGCAGATGCAGGCTGTGCGCTGTCCTGTATATTCTGGTCTCTCTTTTAGGAATAGTTGTATTTGCTGTATTTTCATAGATATATATGGTTTGGGGAGGAGATTTCCACCGCCCTGCTCACGCCGCCATCTTCCTGGAACTTTCTGAAATTTTTCCTTGCTGGGGTCAGTCCCAGATACACAGGAAGACTGAGTTTGTCCTTTACATCAGGCGTTCTTGACACTTTCAGACCAACCACCTCCCTTCTAACAAGGGTTTTGGACACTTCTTTGTTACTCTGAAAGTCATGGATAATGTAACCCTTGCACAGGTCTTCTTTTAAAAAATCAGTAGAGTACTCTAACTGTAATATAAAAAAGAAATACAAGAAATTTCATTGTGGAAACACTTGGGCGCTTCATCTCCAGCACACCAGAGAATACTTAGTGAACTACAAACACAGGGAAGGTGATAGCCATGGCCAGGGCCTCACATACCATCAGAGACTCAGTTTCCCAAATGGTGACCAACTCTTACTAAAGTTCACCTAGACTGGCTGATCTCTTGACTGAGACCACACTAGAAGTCCACGAATATCCAGTGTCTGGAACAAGGGGACAGGAGTTCAGAAACACTGGGTATGCCCAGACAAGACAGAGCCTGGCTCTGAGCAAGCAAAATTTTCAGTTATGTGAGGGTGGGACAGGCCATTAAAGAACTGGAAGTGGTGGGGACTTCTTTGTGGGGGACTGTCCCACACGGCATCCCCAGGTTCCTATCCCCTGAATGTCACCAGGACCCCCTTCATTATAACAACCAAGATCACCACACAGAGTTCCAAAATACCCCTGGGGCATTTAAGAACCACTGATTTAAGTAGAGTGTGGTAGGTAAGATGTGAGTGGTGAGTAGTGATAACATGGAATTAGTCAACATTAACTGTGTAAGCTCTGTGCTGGGCACTGTGCTAATTCTCTACATTATGCCATTTAATCTACACAATGACACTGTGAGGTTGGTTTTGTTATTATTCTCATTTTACAGATGAAGACACTGAGGCCCAGAGAGGTTGAGTCACTTTAACCTTCACAGCTAGGCAAGTGTGCTCCTGGAATTCAAGCATAGATCTGTGTGCAAAGAGGAATCTAATGTTATGCTTAAGGGTGAGGGACCTGGATCCAGGCCACCTGGGCACACACCTAGCTGGGACTCAGTAGACCCAGGATTTGGACCCCGGGACACCCCTGGCTTCAGAAAGACCTGTGGTGTCTGGATTCGTGGTGCAGATAGCAGACAGGGGGCCCCAGGGAGTCATGCTGGGCAGATGGAGACTGAGGGTGAGGTTGAGATGGGACCAGAGGAACTAGAGACCCCAGACCCGGAAAAGTGCCCTCACAGACGGACAGACAGACAGACAGTTCTTTATAGCACTTGTTACTATGGCCACACCTCTCATGGCATCTGAGAGCTGGTGGTATTTGGCTGTGGAGGGATCGAGAGAGGAAAGCTCTTCCCCCAGGTAATAATAATTAATAATAATAGCAACAGCAAGCATTCATAAAGCACTTACCATGTGCTAGGCACTGTATTTAGTGACCTGTAAATATGACACCTTGAATCCTCACAACAACCCTACTGTGAACTCCTTGCATCATCCAGGTCTCTGCCCAAATATTGTCTCCTCAGATAGGCCTCCTGTGAGTTGCCCCACCAAGAGCAGGTCCATCTCATCACGTCACAGCACTTGTATCTTCCTGAAATGATGTACACATTCTTGTGGCGGCCTGTTCAGTGTCTCTCTTCCTTACCAGAATGTCCTTTCCAGCGAAAGCAAGTTCTGTGTCTGCCTTGTTCACAGCTGCCTCTGTAGTGCCTAGAACAGGGCCCGGCACATAGTAGGTGCTCAGTCAACAATTTGTTGGTGGGGAGGTGGGAGGGTGGGCAGATAGCAAGCAGGCAAAGGGAAGGGAGGGGAGCCCAGCACTGTTCACTTCCTACCCGTAGCTTCAAGGCTGGCCAAGGGCCACTCAGGCAGCGGCCACACCCCGTCCCCCAGAGGCTCCCCTTGCCTGCCTGACACAGTCAGCCCCCGAGCTTAGAGCTGGAGCCTGGCTTAAGTGCTGCTGAGGGCTCAGAAGTAGGTGTAGGGAGCCCCGAAGTGGACAGCCTGATCCAAGGGATCTGAATCTGCCCTGAGAAGGGAGGGCCCTGACTCCTGGGGAGAAGGGCATACAGCTGACACTCAAGCAATAAATATGGCCATCCCCTTGCTGCTCTGAGCTGTCCAGCTGCTTCAGTGTGTGACCCTGGGAAGTGACTCCCTGAGCCTCAGTTCTCTTGCATCCACGTGGGCACACGACTCCCTTTGGAGAACAGTGTGGGGGCCAAACAGTGTGTGGGAAAGAGCCTGGGCATGGAGACGCTTTGTGGACCAGAAATCTAGGGCTGGCCTTGCTCCCAACCCTGCCTTGTTCTTCTCACCTGCTGGTAATAATGAGAACAAACAAAGGAAGTGCATTCCAGGCGGAGCGCACAGCCAGCACAGAGGCGTGCGGGTGGCGTGGGCCACAGTGGGGGAAAAACAGCAAGGAGGCCAGTGACCGGGGCCAAGCTGGGGGGGCCCAGGAGGAAGGGCTGGGGGTAGGCTGGGGGCAGGCAGGCCGGGGAGAGGACGTGGTCTTTTCCTCCAGGTGAGCTGGGAGCCGCTTCAAAGTGAAACCATGCACTCCAGCCCCGGCTATGCCATTGGGCAAGCGAGGCCCAGTCAGCTCATCTGAGAAATGGGACTAATCAGATGTGTGTGTTAGAAACTCATCCCAGCTCCACAGCGGGCACAGGGGGTCAAAATTCCACATTAGGTGTGGGGTTTGCATCCCAGCCTCGCCCTCCCCGCAACGGGCCTGGGTGAGGTGCAGGCCCCGTGTTGAGGGCCATGGGACTGTGCGGGCCTGGCACAGCTGTGGTGAGTCTCACACCCGCAGAGTGCCTGCAGCCAGGGCTGGCATGCAGGAGCTCTGGCGAAATGCTGCCTCTGCGGCTGTCATTTCAAGGCCAGAGCGGGGGAGTTGGTGCAGGGCCCTTGGTAAAAGGTGTTGAGTCCCCAGTGAAGAGCCTTGTAAACTGAGAAGTGGGTCATGGGCACCCCGGGAGGCCACCCTGAGTCCCTGGCTGGGGGCGCCATGCAGACCTCCGAGCCTTGCCGGGCCAGGTGCCCCAGCAGGTCAGTGCCCCGCCCCACCCACCAAGAACCTGGGAGAAATGTTCAGTTTGGGGAAAGTTATCCTGCAGTGATAGTAAGGTCAGCGCCCAAATGATGCTCTGAGCCCCTCTGGTGGGGAGCAGGTGGGAGGCGACCCCTCATCCTTTGGGACTGAGGAGCCTTCCTGGGCCTAAGCAGCCTAGAAACAATGCCCCGCGCTCTCGTTGCAGAGAGGAACCCCAGCCAGAAGAAGGGCCGGAGAGACCGGCGCCCGCGCAAGGACCGGAGGCTGGACCGCAAGCTGGACGTGAGGCCCCGGCCACCGCCGGCCTGAGCCTGCTGCTGCCGCTGAGCGCCCCTGTACTCCTCCACCCTCCGCCGCGGCGGCTTTTTCCGCCTTCATCCTCTTTCTCCCCAACCCAGTCTCTCTTTTTCCTGCCAACCTACCTTCTTTTCTTTTCTCTCCATTAGTTCTCATACTGCTTCCTTCTCTGTTTTCCTCTGCTTCCTTCCTCTCGCTCCCTCCTTCCTCTCCTGCCTTGTTTTCTTTTCATTGCCTTTCTTTTCCTTCCCCCTGTTTTTCCTGTTGTTCACTGTTCTCTCTTTCTCTCTCTCACTTTGAGAGACTAGCTGCCTGTGCCCTGGGCCCCAGCCACTCTCTTACTCCTTAAAGAAAGCAAATCTTTTTCTAGGCCTTTCCCTGACCCTTTCCTGACCCCATCCTCATGGAGAAGGGGTGTCCGAGGGCGGGCCCAGGCCATGCACAGGCAGGTTCGTTGAGTCCTGACAGCTCGTCTTCTGCTCCAGAGAGACCCAGAACCCAGGGTTGCAAAGTGCCCCTCGCTCTGGCCAATCCCTGGAGGCCATTTCCACAGCCCTGGGCCACCAGTTCCCCTAGGGACCCCCTGGAAGAGGCTCTGGGGCCTCCCAATGCCCAGCCTAGACACTCCCCCAGCCAGCAGTGCGGGAGCCGTGGGAGCCTGGACAGCCTGCCCTGTGCCTGCCTGTGGCAGCAGAGTCTGCCCTCCTGGAAGCTGCCCGCTGCACCCCATCCGAGCTCCTCACTGCCCTCGTCCTCACGCTTCTCTGCCCCCTTCTTCCCAAGCTGACTGTGCCCCCAAGTCCTTTGTGCTCAACGCCCAGTGCCTCAGCCCTGCATCAGGTGGGGCTGTCTGGGGGAGCCACCCCTCAGCCCAGAGGAGGCCGTTGGAGCTAAGGGAATTTTGAGATGATCCAGTCCACTCCATCCCCCACCCTGGAGCCTCCTGTCCATTGTACTCATGGGGAAACTGAGGCCTAAGACGGGACCCACCCAAGGTCAGACAGGGACCCAGGTGCTGAGCCTTCTGCCTGTTGCTCGCCCTGCTCAGCACATCCACAGCTGGGAGGAAACCTGGGCCTTTGGGAGGCGACACAGGAAGTTGCTGGGTCAGGAGCAAGGGAAGATCCCGACACTGCCCCACACCACTAACACCTGAGCATTTGTATTTCCAGGTGACATCCCCACACTGGTGGGAGGGGCAGTGGGAGGAGTCTCAGCTTAGACACCCTGAGAGGTAGATGTGCTCTCAGGGCCTATCATCCTGCCATGGTACCACCCTTCCTCCTCTGTGCCCAGAATCCCCAGGAAGGGGTGCTCCTGGTCCGCACTGGCCTTTCCAGCCAGCCTGCACTCAGAGGCTTCAGCAGCTAGGAACAGGCAGAGTCTGAGAGCCGAGGGCCCAGCGTGGCCTGGGGAAGGGAGTGCCTGCAGGCTGGAGGAAAGGCCAGAGTGAGGAAATAGCACATCCCCTGCCACAAAAGATTGCCCACCCAGGCCTCCTCCGCCTGGTCCCTGAGGCCCACCCTCACTCTCACTTCCCCCTCACCTCCCTGAGGACAGCTAGAGCCCCTTCTCGCCTGGCCAGGCCACCAGCTTCTCTTTGGCAAAAGTTTGTGCCTCTGAAATGCTGTGTTGTTGTTGTTTCAAGACCCCAACTTTTTTGTTTTTTTAATAAAGGGAAAAGAAAACAGAAACTTGCAGATGTTCCTTGGGCATCAAGTGGGTATTACAAAACCATGAGGCTGATGAGTTTGGAGTAGCTGAATCTAAACCATGTGGGGTGGTTTTCCCTGGAATGCTCAGGGCTGAGTGGGCCCGGGTGTGTCTGGGACGAGGGATGCTTAGGAATGAGTGGGGCCCTCAGCCCCTTCAGGCCCCTCTCAAGAGGGGGTTCTGCCTCAAGCGGGAGAAAACCATGCTGGGATCCCCCACCCCCCAGCACCTCTCAGCCCCACAAATCAAGAAGTGGCCCCAGAAACCCTTCTGTGTGCTGGATGACATGTCTGAAGGACCAGGGACACCTAGGAGGTATCACAACCCCACGGAGCCATCTAAACACCCTGGGCTGCTGGTAGGCGTGGCCTCAGCATTAGGAGGCACAGGTCTGAGTCCTGGCCTGTCACCCCCTGTGTGTGGGATCTAGGCCAAGCCGTTTCCTCCTTCGGGACCTCCGTTCCCCCAGTTGATGGATGAAGAGGAGACATGACTAGATTAAACATGTTGTCCAAATCTGGGTGGTCCTACAGCATCTTCTGGTGTCCTTTTTAAAAAATTCTTATTTCAGGGCCTCACCCCAGATCTGCTAATTGTGAACAAGTTCAGGAGCATTGAGAGCAAACTTACTCATTCCAGTACAGCTCGGTGGAGACAGCGGCTCTCGGGTGACTTCCAGCCCCAGAGCACTGGGACTACAAATCTGAGGAGGCTGCAATTCTGATTTTAACATCATGGCTCGACAATCTGATTCTAGAGTTTATCCTAGATAGAATTTTCTGGTGTTGTTCAAATTCTCGGATGCTGACTGTGCTAAATCCCACAATTCTAAGAGAAGTGGGAGGTGGGGTCCTGTAATCTCCTGGTCATGTTTTGCCTCAGGGGGCCTGGCTCTCTGTCTCCAACTGAGGGCTGTGGACAAGTGGACCAGTGGACAAGGGCTTTTTGTTTGTTTGATTGGTTGGCTGATTTTTTTCAAATTAGGAGAGAAATTTCTTCAGGGCCTAAACTCCTCCTATAATCTTTGGATCTTAAAGGTTCCCTCCCCGCCCGTCCCTCCTAATCCTTTCCCATCCCAGCCTCTCTCACATTCTCCCAAGGACTGAGACCCTCCCATCTAACTGCCTCTTGGAAGCGAAGCTCAGAAGTGGATCGAGGTCACCCAGCAGTTCCAAGTGCTCCACTCTGGATGCTATTCCAGTGAAAGAGAACAACGGCTCCGCCCGACCAAAGGAATTCTTGCCCGAGCCCTCCTGCCCCCATTCCAGCTGGGCCATGCCAGGGCTTTCTCCTCAGGCCGACTTGCCACCCCCTGCGCTCGCAGGCTTGCTTGGTCCGCATTCCTGCCTGACACACCACGGCCCCCGCCTGTCGTTCCTACATCCTGCCAATAGAGGGCGCTGCCCAGCCAGAAAGAGGGCAGCCGCCCAGATTGTACCTGGACTCTTCTGAAAAAGGAGGATGCATGCTTTTCTCTCCTAGCAAGACTGGCTGGTGAAGGGTAGATGGCAAGGAAGAGGATGCCTCCCGCCTCCGGCTGAACAACAGAAGTTGCGATGGTGGCTTTGGCGGCTGAGTGGCATTCACAGCAGTGCAGAGAGTGTCTGACCTCGAAGGTCTGGGGCTCCGGCCCTTTCTTGCACAGAGGGGACACTCCCGCAGAGGAGGACCCAAGCCCCGCTTCCCACAGCCAGTAACCACGACTGTGGCGGTTCTTCCCGGCCCCCAGCCCCAAGTGGCAATGGAACGTTATACTTCTCTATTTTCACTTCTAGGAAAAATTTAAACCATTATGGTCCTTCGGACTCAGGAACAGTCTTATAATAACAAAAATAATAGCAAAAATGATAATGATTAACAAGAATGTCTTACATATATTGAGCACCTATTATGTGTCAGACACTGCTACGTGCTTTAGGGGCAGGATCTCATCTCTTTTGCATTTCTCTCCTCAGTATAGATCATAATAACTACCATTGTTCCATCTTCCTCCTATGTATGTACATTTTCATACCTTTTACTCCTTCCACCTTCACAGCGACCGGGAAAGCTAACTTATAGGAGAGGAAATTCAGGCTCAAATTAAAGTCCTTCAAAATTCATCCAACCATTCTATTCATCCATTCAGTAAATTTACATAAAGGGCCCAGGACCCTGCTGGGTGCTAGTGATAAACACCCAGGACTTTCCCTGGAGCTTTCAGTCTTCAGATAAGGTTGATAAGGGTTGTGTGATAAGGCCTTCTGTGGAGGATGTGATCTAGGAGGAGGGATAGCAAATCGGTCTACAGCCTGTGGGGGCTCAGGGACCTGTGCCTCTAGGACCAGATAGTCAGACTGAGAACGGAAGAATGAGGAGGCAGTTATGAGATGGGTCAGGAGGGGTCCTGGCTGCTGAAATCAGCATGTGCAAAAGCCTGGAGATGAAGCTACAAAGAAATTTCAAGCCTCTGAGGCTGCCAGAACCTGGAACACAGGGACTCAGCCCTGGGGTCTCCTGGCTGCCCCACCCACCCTCCATGACTTCCAGCCTTACCTATAGTCTTCCATTCAACCTGCCACCTACAGGCTGAATAGATCATCCAGCAGACCTGTGACTTGGAAGTGGCTCCTCCAGCACTGACCACTCTAGCCCCCAGCTGGAGTCTTCCCAGCTAAAGCACCAGCAGAGATAAGCTGCTCCTATTCCACCCTGTCTGAATTCCTGAGCCTCAGAACCCATTAGAGTAATAAAATGGTTGTTGCTTTATGCCTCTAAGGTGAGGGAGATTTATTTTGCAGCAGTGGACAACTGGACCAGGGGTTAAGAGGCACAGCTCTCCTAGGGTGGAGGGGCAGGGAAGTGAGGCAGGTAAGAGCCCGAGAGCAAGGCCACAAATCCCATCTCCACTGCTGACCAGATATAGGCAAGGCCCTGTACTTCTATCTGTGCCTCAGTTTCCTCATCTGTAAAAGAGCATAAGAAGAGTACCCCTTACCAGAAGAAGAAGACAGAGAAAAAGGGATATAAAGTGTCTTTGAGGAGGTAATTGCTGAAAGCTCCCCCAATCTGGGGAAAGAGATAGTCTCTCAGGCCATGGAGATACACAGATCTCCCAACACAAGGGACCCAAGGAAGACAACACCAAGACATATAATAATTAAAATAGCAAAGACCAAGGATAAGGACAGACTATTAAAAGCAGCCAGAGAGAGAAATGAGATCACATACAAAGGAAAACCCATCAGGTTATCATCAGACTTCTCAGCAGAAACCTTACAGGCCAGAAGGGAGTGGCATGATATATTTAATGCAATGAAGCAGAAGGGCGTCGAACCAAGAATACTCTATCTGGCAAGATTATCATTTAAATTTGAAGGAGGGATTAAACAATTTCCAGATAAGCAAAAGCTGAGAGAATTTACCTCCCATAAACCGCCTCTACAGTGTATTTTGGAGGGACTGCTATAGAAGGAAGTGTTCCTAAGGCTAAACAGCTGTCACCAGGGGTAATAAAACCACAGTAAAGAAAGTAGAACAATTAATTACTAAGCAAATGCAAAATTAAATCAACTACCCACAAAGTCAGCCAAGGGATAGACAAAGATATGATACCTAATATATAAAGAATGGAAGAGGAAGAAAAAGGAGGAGAAGAAAAAAAGAACCTTCAGATTGTAATAGCATGTTAAGTGAGTTAAGTTAGACTCTTAGATAGTAAGGAAGTTAACCTTGAACCTTTGGTAACCACAAATCTAAAGCTTGCAATGGTAATAAGTACATACCTATCAATAATCACTCTAAATGTAAATGGTCTGAATGCACCAATCAAAAGACATAGAGTCATTGAATGGATAAAAAAAAACAAGACCCGTCTATATACTGCCTACAAGAGATGCACTTCAAACCCAAAGACATACACAGACTAAAAGTGAAGGGATGGAAAAAGACATTTCATGCAACTAATAGAGAGAAAAAAGCAGGAGTTGCAGTACTTGTATCAGACAAAATAGACTTCAAAACAAAGAAAGTCACAAGAGACAAAGAAGGACATTACATAATGATAAAGGGGTCAATCCAACAAGAAGATATAACCATTATAAATATCTATGCACCCAACACAGGAGCACCTGCATATGTGAAACAAATACTAACAGAATTAAAAGGGGAAATAGAATGCAATACATTCATTCTAGGAGACTTCAATACGCCACTCACTCCAAAGGACAGATCAACCAGACAGAAAATAAGTAAGGAGACAGAGGCACTGAACAACACATTAGAACAGATGGACCTAACAGATATCTACAGAAGTCTATACCCAAAAGCAGCAGAATACACATTCTTGTCAAGTGCACATGGAACATTTTCAAGAATAGATCATATACTGGGCCACAAAAAGAGCCTCAGTAAATTCAAAAAAGATTCAAATTGTACCAACCATCTTCTCAGGCCACCGAAGTATGAAACTAGAAATAAATTATGCAAAGAAAGTGAAAAATCCCACAAACACATGGAGGCTTCACAACATGCTCCTAAATAACCAATGGATCAATGACCAAATAAAAACAGAGATCAAGCAATACATGGAGACAAATGACAACAATAATTCAACACCACAAAATCTGTGGGACACAGAAAAGGCCGTGCTAAGAGGGAAGTATATTGCAATACAGGCCTACCTCAGGAAAGAAGAACAATCCCATATGAACAGTCTAAACTCAAAATTAACGAAACTAGAAAAAGAAGAACAAATGAGGCCCAAAGTCGGTAGAAGGAGGGTCATAATAAAGATTAGAACAGAAATAAATAAAATCGAGAAGAATAAAACAATAGAAAGACTCAATGAAAACAAGAGCTGGTTCTTTGAGAAAATAAACAAAATAGATAAACCCTTAGCCAGACTTATCACACCCATTCATGGTAAAAACTCTCAACAAAATGGGTATAGAGGGCAAGTACCTCAACATAATAAAGGCCATATATGACAAACCAACAGTCAACATCATACTTAACAGCAAAAAGCTGAAAGCCTTTCCTTTATGATCGAGAACAAGACAAGGATGTCCACTCTCTCCACTTTTATTCAACATAGTTCTGGAGATCCTTGCCACAGCAGTCTGACAACACAAAGAAATAAAACACATCCAGATTGGTAAAGAAGAAGTTAAACTGTCACTGTCTGCAGATGACATGATAGTGTACATAAAAAACCCTAAAGAATCTACTCTAAAACTACTAGATCTAATATCTGAATTCAGCAAAGTTGCAGGGTACAAAATTAAAACACAGGAATCTGTTATATTCCTATACACTAACAATGAACTAGTAGAAAGAGAAATCAATTCCATTCACAATTCCATCAAAAAGAATAAAATACCTAGGATTAAACCCAACCAAAGAAGTGAAAGATGTATACTCTGAAAACTAGAAGACACTCATGAGAGAAATTAAAGAAGAAACCAATAAATGGAAACACATCCCGTGCTCATGGATAGAAATAATTAATATTGTCAAAATGGCCATCCTGCCTAAAGCAATCTACAGATTCAATGCAATTCCTATCAAAATACCAAGAGCATTCTTCAACGAACTAGAGAAAATTATTCTAAAATTCATATAGAACCACAAAAGACCCCGAATAGCAAAAGCAATCTTGAGAAGGAAGAATAAAGCTGGGTGGATTACGCTCCCCGACTTCAAGCTTTACTACAAAGCCACAGTAATCAAGACAATTTGGTACTGGCACAAGAACAGAACCATAGATCAATGGAACAGACTAGAGAGCCCAGCTATAAACCCAACCATATATAGTCAATTAATATATGATAAAGAAGTTATGGACATACAATGGTGAAATGACAGCCTCTTCAACAACTGGTGTTGGCAAAACTGGACAGCTACGTGCAAGAGAATGAAACTGGATTATTGTTTAACCCCATACACAAAGGTAAACTCGAAATGGATCAAAGACCTGAATGTAAGTCATGAAACCATAAAACTCTTAGAAGACAACAAAGGCAAAAATCTCCTGAGTTAAACATGAGCAACTTCTTCCTGAATGCATCTCCTTGAGCAAGGGAAACAAAAGCAAAAATGAACACATGGGACTACATCAAACTAAAAAGTTTCTGTATGGCAAAGGACACCATCAACAGAACAAAAAGGCATCCTACAGTATGGGAGAATATATTTGTAAAAGACGTATCCAGCAAGGGGTTAACATCCAAAATATATAAAGAACTCACATGCCTCCACACCCAAAAGCAAATAACCCAATTAAAAAATGGGTGGAGGACATGAAGGGACAATTCTCCAAAGAAGAAATTCAGAGGCCCAACAGGCACATGACAAGATGCTCCACATCACTAATTATCAGGGAAATGCAAATAAAAACCACAATGAGATATCACCTCACACCATTAGGATGGCCAGCATTGAAAAGACTAAGAACAACAAATGCTGGCAAGGATGTGGAGAAAGGGGAACCCTCCTACACTGCTGGTGAGAATGTATACTAGTTCAACCACTGTGGAAAGCAATATGGAGGTTCCTTAAAAAAACTAAAAATACCATTTGACCTGGGAATCCCACTCCTTGGAATTTACCCAAAGAATACAAGTTCTCAGATTCAAAAAGACATATGCACCCCTATGTTTATCACAGCACTATTTACAATAGCCAAGAAATGGAAGCAACCTAAGTGTCCATCAGTAGATGAATGGATAAAGAAGAGGTGGTACATATACACAATGGAATACTATTCAGCCATAAGAAAGAAACAAATCCTACCATTTGCAACAACATGGATGGAGCTAGAGGATATTATGCTCAGTGAAATAAGCCAGGTGGAGAAAGACAAGTGCCAAATGATTTCCCTCATTTGTGGAGAATAACAACGAAGCAAAACTGAAAGAAAAAAACAGCAGCAGACTCACAGACTCCAAGAAGGGACTAGTGGTTACCAAAGGGAAGGGGGAGGAGAGGGCGGGTGGGGAGGGAGGGAGAAGGGGATTGAGGGGTATCATGATTAGTACACATGGTGTGTGTGGGGTCACGGGGAAGACAGTGTAGCACAGAGAAGGCAAATAGGGCCTCTGTGGTATCTTACTACACTGATGGACAGTGTCTGCAATGGGGTATGGGGGAGACTTGATAATATGAGTGAATGTAGTAACCACTGGGTTTTTTCATGTGATACCTTCCTAAGATTGTATATCAATAATACTTTAATAAAAAATAAAGAAAGAAAGAAGAGTATCCCTCATGATGTCACTGTGAGGTTTAAATAAGTTAACACACAAGAAAGGGTTCAATATACAGTTTCAATAAAAGTTTTTATTATTACATATATTTCAGTTATTCTTTCAATAGACATTTCTTAAGCCATAGTCTGAGCCAGGAACTGTGCTAGGCACTTAACATTAAAACTTAAATTCATCCTCCCCAGAGACCTCTGAGGTGGACTTTATTATTTTTTCTACTTTTTTTTTACAGATGAGGAATCTGAGGCTCCGAAAGTAAGGAGTGGAGTGGGGACTCAGAACGTTACCTTCCACCATGCGGCCACTTCATGCACAGGCAGCCACAGGGGCACATCCCTCTCAGCCCAGGTTGGTGAGCATCATGTGGAAGAAAGGCCCAGCGCTCCCGGCTGCCTCCTGCTCAGCATTGTGTGGCAAAGAAGCTTAATCTGGGAAAGAAACTCCAAATGACTCTGACACACATACCAGAAAAGATGGTCAACCTCACTCAAATTAAAGGGCAATAAAATCACACCACCACCATTTTTCGCCTATCTGATTGGCAAAGAGTCAAAATTTGAAACCACAGGCCTTCAGCTGAGCTGTGGGTGAGCTGGCATGCTCTCTGCCTTCCTAGGGGAAAAGACATGGCCCAGCCTCTACAGAAGGCAAGTTGACATCTATCAAAATTACAGTGCGCATGTCCCCTGACCCAGCACCTCACTTCTCAGGATTTTCCCATAATTAGCCTCACCCATGTGCAAAATGACAGGTGGGCATGGTATATAGCCAGTCCCTACAGCCTGCGTATAATCTCAAAAAACTAGTAACATCTTAAACCTCTATGGGAGATCTATTTAAGATATAATCTCTTAGCATAAATGGAATGTCATGCAGCTGAAAAGCAATGTGGGGGAGTGTTTTGTGTAATGAGACAGAGCAATTGCCAAGGTGCCAGGTTAAGTGAGAAAAACAAGCCACAGAACAGTGACAGTGTGCAGCGGGCATGGGGCTAGGTTGGAGCAGGTAGAAGGAGACTTGCTTTCCTCTTTGGTTCCTTTAGACTGTTAAGACATGGGAATATATTATGAAGTCCAAAAAAAAAAATTCCTTTGGAGACCTTTTCCAAACTGATCTTTAAATATCCTTAATGAAGATTCAAATGGCTTTGACATAAATGCCAAAATGAAGCATTTTTCATATACTGTCTTGAAGACACATCCTTGAGCTCAAGGAATGAGGCCCCACCTTTTACCCCCAAGCACAATTCCCAGATGCCTGCCAAAGAGCAGGCTCCAGCTGTCAAGGTGAGTCCCTGTACAGCATTCCCCAACCAGCTTTCCCCTGTTCACTCAGATTCCATTTCCATCCCCTGTATAAATCTGGTGTGAAATTCTGATGAGACATTCAGACACCAAGATTCAGGGGTGAATCGTGCCTGAGCTCATGAGGGTTCCTTGGTCCACCCCAAAGTGGCGGATGATAGAACATTCCAAGAGTCTACATGATCTTGGACCTGTCATTTTAGCCCCTGCATCTCCCTTTCTGCAGCTGCGAATGAGGCCAAAGGCAAAAACCCCATTCCCAGGGGTGGTAGAGAATGAAATGATGGCGGTATGTAAAGCCCCAACACATAGTAGGGCTTAGCAGTGGTAGCTTTTGATATTATAACTCCATTCATTTCTTCATTCGCTCATCAGTCTCCTTGATCCAAATCATATCTGTGCTTTAGCTTAAATACTCCTCTTCCAGGAAGCCTTACCTGATCCACTATCTCTTCCCAATCAAAGTTCCCTTCTTGTGACTCCATCCCTTCCTTTTGTCCTCCCCTTGTCTCATACCCTGGAGAGTGGCCTGAGTTCTAGAATTCTCTAGGCACGAGAGGGCAGCACTGACCAGGAAGCCAGCAGAGCAAGGCTGGAATTCCAGGGTGGAAGCTGGAGATAACCGCAGGCTGGTGTGGCTCCTTCCTGATCTCAGGGCGCTGTGGTTGGGGCAATGGCTTTGTTAACCCCACAGTGTAAAAATGGAGCAGTGATGAGGCCTTAGGAGTCTGGGCAAAGGGAGTTCAGGGAAGGGGTCCCCACTGCCAGATGGGCTGGGGCAAGTGGAGGAATCTGGGGGTGGCCCACCTGCCCGTGGCCACTAACAAACACAGAGGAGGAAGCAGGAGGCCAAGAGCTGGTAGGAACAACGATCTCCAGGGTCCCTTGCATTACGTCAGGGCTCTTGCACGTGAGATGTTTCTCCACTCCTAGAATAAAATCCAAGCTCCTCATGGTCACAGGGCCCTACCTAATCAACCCCACTAGCTGTCTGACCTTATCTCCCGCCCACTCCTCCTTGCCCCCTCCACCCACACTGGCCTTGTCTATGCCTTGAACACACCAATCGCATTCTGGCCTCAGGGCCTTCCCACTTGCAATCCCCTCTGTGTGGAATGCTCCCCCTCTTCCCTTCCTCTAAGTCTCAGTGCAAAGGTCACCTTTTCAGAGAGGCTTTCCTGCTAACTTTATCTAAACATCATGCCCCCCCCGCCCCCCAACCCACGCAAGTCATTCTCTACTTAGCACCTTTTAAAATAATTTCTTCAAAGCCATTATTGATTTTAAATGGTGCTGTTCATCTAATTCTTGACCTCTTTATGTCTGCCTCCCTCACCTGACTCTGCCTGGTGCACAGCCAGACCCCAAGCATCCTGCACCCATTAGACACCCAGTCAGCATTTATGGGATGAATGAAAGAGGAAGGAAGGAATGCCCTGACGGTACCAGATCACTCTCTTCCTGAGGGCTCCCTCCGTGCAGGCACAGCTCACTCCTCCGACAGCCCTGCACAGAAGGGATGTAATGTGCTTGTTTCACAGAAGACAAAACTGAGGCACAGACAGATTCTGTCCCTTGCTTGAGAACCCATTCTTCAAAGGAGGAAACTGCATGGGAGAATGAGAGGCTCCTGGGTGCAGAGTGTATGAACCAGCTCCTGCAAGTACCCCACACTAGCCTTATCCCTCACCTCCTTCCCACAGCTCTGCTCTCCTCCTGGAGCCCCCTTCCCCTCCTCTCCACCTGGTTAATCCAATCATTGAATAGGTTTCAGCCCTAACTCTGCCTCCTCCTGGAAGCCTTCTCTGCAGCCCCCCAGGCAGGCCAGATGCCTCTCCCCTTAGCTGGGTACCAACATGACTGAGTCATCCCTGACTGTATGTGTCTGCCTCTTGCCTGGAAGTCCCGTGAGGGTAAGGCCTGGGTCTGACTCACCTCTGAGGCCCAGTCTAGCACAAGGGGGGCCCAGTCATTCTTGCAGGGATGAATGAATGACCCCCAAGTGGCACTGGGCAAGAGTGAGATCTGGTGTTACCTGACAAGCAGCAGCCACTGTCTGTGCCATCCACAGGCTGCAGGGGATCAACGTCCAGCCACTGCCCCCAAACCCCAGCAAACAACCTCCAGCCCAGTCACTGAACCCCCAGCCCCACTCCCTCCTTGCCCAGCAAAGCCCCTCTTGCGATTTCGCGCTATGAGGGCTGACCAATGAACAGGTGCCACCTCCTCCTCGGTAGGGCAGTCTGAAACAGTTATTAAACTTACAAACACACATATGATATTCTCGAATATTTTTGAATATTAAAATATTCAGTATTGAATTTGTTATTGGTTTATTGAAACATAATTTACTACAGTTAATAAAATTCAGCCCTTTGAGATGTAAAGTTCATTGCATCTTGACAAACGTGTACAGTCACGTAACCACCATCACAGTCATGATGTAGAACAGCTCCATCATCCCAAAAAGTCTTTTCACACCACTTGGCGAGGCGCCTCTCCCCCAACACCCATCAGCCCCCGGCAAACACTGTTCAGTTGCTCTCTGTCCATATGGTTTCGCTTTTTCCAGAAGGTCATGTATGTAGAATCATACAGTAAGTAGCCTCTTGAGCCTGGCTTCTTTCACTCCACATTGTGCCTTTGAGATTTATCCGTATTTTTGCCTTGTATCTGTAACTCATTCCTTTATATTGCTGAGTAGTAGTCTGTTGTTTATCCATTCACCTATTGGTGATTATGAGAATGAATACAGGTTTTCACTATTTTAATTTCTCTAAGGTAAATGCCTAAGGGTAGGATTGCTGGGTCATATGGTAATAAATGTTTAATTTTATAAGATACCGCCAAATTGTATTCCCAATTCCGAGTCACTATGTGATCTCACCAGCCCTTGGTATTACCAGGTATTTTTAATTTTAGTCATTCTAGTAGGTGGGTAGTGGTATCTCACTGTGGCTTTAATTTGTATTTCACAGACGACTGATAATACTGAGTACCTTTTCATGTGCTTATTTGCCATCAATATCCATATTTTGGTGATGTTTTTTAAATATTTTGCTAATTTTTTAATCAGATTATTTTCTTATTATTGAGTTGTGAAAGCTCTTATATATTCTATATACAAGTCTTTTATCAGATATAACTTTTGCATATATGTTCTCCCAATCTGTGGCTTGTCTTTTCATTTCTAAAGTGTCATAGGAAGAGAAGTCTTAGTTGTAATTAAATCAAAATTATCATTGTTTTTCTTTTAAGGTTCATATTTTTAGTGTCTTAACTGAGAAAATCTTTGCCTGACCTAAGGTCACAAAGATTTTCTCCTGTGTTTTTGTCTGGATGTTTTCCAGGTTTAGATTTGACATCCAGATGTATGATCCCTTTCAAGCTAATTGTAAATGGTGTGAAGTAGGGTAAAAATTAATTTTTTTTACATATAAATGCGGAATGCAATTTCCCTTTTGCAAAAGTATCCTACTTATATCCTCCCACAAATGTAAAAATGGATATTCATTGTAATCTTGGTTGAAAGAATAAAACATTGGAGACGGCCTAAGTTTCCATCAGTTAAAGATTGGTTAAGTACATCCTTGGTTGACATATCCAAGCAAGGAAAAAACTGTCTTTTTCTTGCGCAGTGTGTGTGCCCATCTAAAGCAGCCCGCTGAGGAGGTGGGCTCTGACACAGGACTGTAGCGGCCATCCGCACTGTACCGCTGCAGAGCCCGTGCACTGCTGGGATCCATTCTGATTGGCCAATGCTGAATAGTTGTGTGATGTTTTAAATACCGTCTTGGTCAGGCAAAAAAGAATGAGGTGCTCTTTACAGAGTCATGTAGAAAGGCCTCTGAAGTGTGTTGCTGAAAAACAAAAGGACAGTGCCGGAATAGTGTGTGAAGTTTGTCATCACCGGATAAAAAATTCTTATGTATTCCCTTATATGTGCATAAAATAACTCTGGATAGATTCACAAGAAACTGGTAATAGGGGTTGTCCCAAGGAATGGGGATCTGGGTGTCTAGAGAATAGGGGTGGAAGAAAGACTCATTTTCACATTTTCACTATGTCCCCTTCCTTTAGTACCTTTGAGATTTTTGTACTGTGGATATGTATTATACATTCAGAAAATAAACATAAATAGAAAATAAAAACCAAACAAAAAAGCCCTACTTCTCCACAGGCACCTGGCCTGGAAGATTCTGTCACATGTGCACAGCCCTCCACAGTTTTGGAAATCCTCTCATACTTCTCAAGTTCCCTGGCACACAACAGCTCTGTCAGGCCAACGTGACGAAGAATGTTTGTTTCTCAGGTGGGGAAACTGAGACTCTGAGCAGGGCCGACATTCCCAAAGTCAATCAGATCAAACCAAGGTCACTAGTCAGGTCTCTACCAGGACCAGAGGCTGTGAGAGGCAAGGAAGAGGCCTGGAGTCTCGCTCCATGAGACCCAGACCGAGTCACTTAAGGCACAGCTTAGAGCGAGGCCCATCTGGAAGCTACTGCTGCCCCCAACCCCAGGCTGCCGAGGAGGGGTGGGTGGGGGCCCGGACTCTGTGTGCATCTGTTCCTCATCAAAGAACTCTGGACCAGGCCCCAGCCCTGGACATCGCATTTCCCAGCAGGGCCAGGTCACCCTCATGCCAGCCACCCTCTTCACTGGGACCCGACCAGGGAGCACAGCCCCGAGCCCAGCAGGCAATGGCTTCCCATCCCCAGGTGGGCACTTTACTTCTCAGGGCTTTAGGTTCTTCTGGCTGCAGGGACTAAACAAGGCAGTCCATGCGAAGCACTCAGCACAGTCCGCTGTTCGATAAACAGTAACTGTTACTGTCTCCTGATTATCCCTCCAGGTCTCATCACTGCGTGGTAGGTGCCCCAAAATAATATCAACAGCTAATGTGTCCAGCACTGTTGGAAGCACTGAGTAGGTACTGACTCCCAGACTTCACAACAGCCATCTGAGCTGGATGCTTCTGCTAGCTCAGCTTTTCTGATGGCCCAGCCAAGACAGAGATGTTGAGTAATTTGCTCAAAGTCACACAGCCAACAAATGGCATAGCCAGGATTTTAACCTGGGCTACCTAGCTTCAGAATCCCCATTCAAGAGCCTTCACTATACCGCCTCTGTGGATCCAAACCTCTTCCCCGTGATCCCCATTCCCGAGGGTGCCTGTGGCAGTGTCCCCTGAGATAGAGACAAAACACGGATCTCAACCAGTGCTGGATGGCTGAGAAACCAGCTGCAACCGCATGGCCACGAGATGATTGAACTTCTAGTCACCTTGAATGGAACAAGAAAACAAGAGAGGCAAGCAGGCTGGGGCTGCCAGGATGGAGATGCGGGGCGACAGGCACCCTCACACATGGGCTGGGCACAGTGAATGTGCACATCTAAAGCAGCCCGCTGAGGAGGTGGGATTTGACGGTCTCCCCACACATAAACAGCACGTGCCATCCATCAGCTTCATGTCCAGGCATCCACAAACAGTGCTGTGAGGATGAAGGGGCACACAGAGGGCTTTCCCTGCAGCCCTGTTAGAAACAGAAGGAAAGCAGCCCAGAGGTCCGCGGAGGGCACTGGCTCCACTGATGGTGGCCCAGCCACACCATGGCAAACTGTGCAGTGATGGAAAGCCTGACGCAAGGCTCATGCACTGCAGGAGCTCTGTCCAGGTCCCACTGTGTGGTGGACGCAAGGAGATGCCACGCCTTGTGCAGGGCATGTTCCCAGAGCTGTGTGTGCGTAGGGAGCCCAGGAGGCGCAGGAGTGGGGCTGTGAGCAGACAGACCCGACACAATTTTAACTCTTTGCTTTACATCCTTCTAGAACTTCTTTTACTGAATCAATCATTGTTATATCAAAATAAGAAAAAGAGAGCAGCGTGCAGCATGTCTAGCCCATGGAGGGGGCTCAACAGAATCCCGTGGAGGTGTTTTGGGCCCCAGATGACTGATCAGAGCTGGGGCAGGGTGCAAAGAGGACAGGCGGCAGCCCTTCCCTGGGCTGTGACTTCAAGCACCTGGTTGAGAGCGTTTCCTTGGAGGTGACAGGCTGCGGCAGAAAACCGAGATGAGGCGACCTACCACCGGAGCCTGGGGGCTAACGTCATATAGAGGACTGTTAATTTATGGAGTGCTTATAACGGGCCAGCAAAGTTCTAAGCATGAAATCTTCCATTATCATCCACATTTTGCAAACAAAGAAACTGAAGCCCAGAGAGGGACAAGCGGGCTGCGCACCGCTCCACTCCCTCGATTACCAGCCCTTCCCACCGGCCTGAGCACTGGACCAGGAGTCTGAAGCCTGGTCTGTGATCCACTCTGGTCTCTGCTCCCTCATCTGTTAGCCTGGTCAAGCGCTGGATGAGGGCAGCCAGCAGCCAGCAGCCGCTCAGCCAAGAAGGCCGGGAGCTATTAGGGCCTAGCCACATTCTTTGGGCAGAGGCGCCTTCTGCATTTTAATCAAGTGAGGCCTCAGGAAACCAGCCTGAGTTGCCCCTGTCCAGTGGGGCTGAGGCCTGGCTGGGGGAGAGAAGGCGCAGCCCCTCAGGTGGGAGCATGAGACAAGAGCCGGGGGGAGGGGGGGGCAGGGAAGCCCCAAGAATGGGAGGGAACCTGTCCCCCTGGAGGTATCAGATGGGCTTGGGGCTCAACTCCACTTCCTCCCTGGCTCCTTCCTGCCCCCTTCCCGCTCCCTCTAGGCTCTCAAAGGAAAATCTGCCTGAATAGTCAGTCGGGCCCCAGGGATGATTTCTGGGCCTATCTTCCCATCTGTTTCAGGAGAGTAAAGCTTGGGTCCCTGAAGAAGGCAGTTGGGTGAAGGCTGCAAGGCTGGAACAGGAAGGCAAGGTTAGGCGTGTGTGCCCTCTGGACCCCCAGAGTCCAGGATGCCCTTGACCCAGCCTCCACTAGACGGATGGGCAGCCCCTCATGCCCAGAGCAACAGTGCTATCACCACTGTTGTTTGTATGACTAGTCTCCTCCCCCGACTGCAGGCTTGGCTTCGTGGGCTGCCGTCCAGCAGTCGAGGGGAGAGGGCTCAAGGAGGACCTGCTCTCACCAGCAAACAGGGTAGTTCTCACCGGCCCTGCAGGCCACCGCACCTCCCATCCTCTGCCTCTGCCGATGCCCACATGCAATGCCCTCCCTCACTGGCCGTCCATCACCCATTCTACAAGGCTTCACAGGCCACCCCAGGCGGTGGGTAAGCTAGGACATTAGTAAGCCCAAAAGGCAGAATGCGCCAAACACCAAAGAGGTTTATTTCTCACCCACTGGAAGCCAAATAAGGCTGTGTCCAGTCAGTGAGTGGCTCTCCCAAAAAATTATTTCAGAACACAAGCTCCTTTTATCTCATGGCCCCGCTGTCTTCCACCGGGGTTCCCGAGGTCTCCAGGCCTGTGTGCATCCAGCCCACAGAAGGTGAAAGTGTGGGGGGAGTGGAACTCAGTCACATGACCACTCCTACCCGCAGGGAAGGCTGGGGAACATGACCCAGCCACGTGTCTCCATTTGCTCCCTGCTGCCTCCACTGGGAGCAGATCTGCTACCTGGGATCCTGGGATTGTCAGGGAAGTGTTTGCAGAGAAATTGCCCTCTGTGTTGCTGCTAGCCACAGGACCTCAACAGGCCAGGCATTTGGTCCACTCTTTCTCATGCCATTCTCCCCCATGGCAGGCCCTTCTGTCCCCCATGTTAGAGATACAGGTGAGGGAAGGTAACAGTCTGAGGCCGCCCACCTTCTGGCATGCAGGAGACAGGTTAGGACTCAGATCTGTCTGAATCAGAAGTCTTACAGGGCAAGGGGAGAGGGCTGAAGAAGGAAAAATTCGTCTTCCTCTTCTTTCATGGTAGCAAGGACTGAGATGTGATAGGATGAATTCAGATAAGATCATGGCCTGGTCCTGGGCATAGAAAGGACACTGCCCACTGCATTTAGTGCAGGCTTTATGGCTTGTCTTTTATTGCCAGGAAGATCCCCTAGTGGACAGTTCCACCGAATTATCCTCCCTCCACCTCCCCAGTAAAAAGCCTGGAAGATAAACAAGCCAATATCTCCGTGTTCCAGGAAATGATAGAAGAAAGCTTAGGTCAAGAACAAGGTCTGTTGTCTCCACAGATCCTGGGTTGCAAAGAGTGTCACCACCATTTTCCTCCTCTGCTGAGGGCCCCCACTCTTCCCCTGGGGAGCCATCCTGTGTGGTGAGAGTGGCTCGGCAGAGGTCAGCTGTCACATCCCGTCCCTGCTGACCACCACGGTCGGCTCCGCAGCGGGAACAGGACTCCCCTGAAGCCAATGCGATGTTTTCCCAGAGATTTTATGGGGACTTGACAGGAATGCTCTCAGCTGCAAGAAACAGGGAACTTAAGGCAGTGGCTTAAACAACAGAGGTTTATTTTTCTCTCTTAGGAAGAAGTCTGAAGGTAGGAGTTCATCAGCTTTGCCCTTTCCCTCACAGCAGCATGCTCCATCATCCTTGCTTGTGTTCAAGGCTAGACGAAGTGGGGAGAGGCAGCTCCAGCCATGGCTACCCCTCTTATCAGAGCAAGGAACACTCTCCTCCTGCCAGCTGACTACATCTCACTGGCCAGCACTGTGTCACGTGCCCTCAAGCCCTGAGCTGTAGGAAAGGCTGAAAAGGTGGATATTTGGGCTACATGGCCTCTGTAGTGGGAAAATGCTGAAGGGCATGGCACGGGATGATCAACCCCAGGGCCTGCAATGAGACATTCTTTTTCTCTCAGGATCAGGTTGCTTGGGGAGATGGGAGGGCCTAGGAGAGCTGGCATCAAAGGATCAAAGGCAGCAATGCTGCCACTGTGATTTAAGAGGCCATCGGAGGAGCCAATTCTGTTGATGTTGTTTGAGATCCTAGATCCAGCCACACCTGAAGGCCGCTTTTTGGTTGTAGCCATTACATGAGCAAAAAGTAATAATATATTATGTTTATATTTTAATTTTTCTATTTTTAAAATGTAAAAAATGTATTTTATAAAACACTTCACAAAGTATTTTATATGTAAAATGCATATACTTTATTTTATATAAAACTGTATAACTGTTATGCTGGACTTAACTTCTTTCTCTTGGGCAAGAGGGACCTCATGGTAGAAGAAATGCAATTCAGAGTTTAGAATTGGGCCACCAAGTTTCCAGCCCTGGTTCTGCTGTGAGTGTGATTTGGGCCAAGTCATTTCACCTCTCTGAATTCCTAATGATTCATCTGTAAAATGGGCTTTTATGAGGACTAAGCCAAATGTGCCACAAAGAGCAACTGCCTCCCTCCTTCCCTCCATTCACATACATGACATTTGCAGGAGCTACAGATGAACTTCCCAGCCATGTCTAGCTATAGCATTTGTCGAAATTTCTTTTTCCTTTAGACCAAGGGCTCCTTGAGGCCAAGGACTCTGTCTGATTTATTTCTGGAACCACAGCCCATAGGCCATAGGTGCTCAGGAAATGCTTGAATTAGAGAATAGAATACTTCATTCATCCATTTAACAAATATTTATTGAGTACCTACTGGATGCCAGGCATGTTGTAGGCAACAGGACACAGTAGTGAATGCCTTAGATACAGACTGTGCTCTCAGGAGTTCACTGTCTAATAGGGGAGACAGACCACGAACAGACAAGTTTAAAACACAATGTCAGGTTGTAAAAGAGCCACCACATGGGGAAAGGGATAAAGGGTTTGTTTTATAGGGTGCCCAGGGAAGACCTCCTTGAGGGCAGATATTTGAGTCTAGTGGGAATAAGAAGATACTAACTGGGACAACAGGGATCCAGGCCAAAGACCCCCCCGGTTGGTCTTACATGACCGATATGTGGGAAGTGTCTAAACAAATGAATGAACCCATTACAGCAACTCCTAGGCCAAGAATATTCCTCTTACCCCACTGTGGAAGGAAGAAATACTCCACTTAGGAAACCAGGCCGATTTGAGAGTTTCTGTCACCCATACAACTTCATCTTGCTGCCAACTCTCAGAGAACCATTTCTGCCAAGGAGGTGAATCTGGGGGAAGATGTGCCTTCCCTCCAGAATTTCCAGGCCTGGCCTTCTTGTTTCTGCCTTCCCTGTCAGCCCTACTGTGTGCCAGGCCTCAGGCTCCAGCTTCCCATCCATGTATTCACTTAATCCCTGCTCCACCCCTGCTACAGAGGGACTATTATCTCAACTTCCAAAGGCAGACCCTGAGCTCAGGGTGAAGTGGCTTGCCCAGGGCCACTCAGTGGCAAGGAGGAATGAGCCCAGGATGTCGGAGGCCAGATCCTAGTGAGCCTGGGGCCCTCCTGTCGCTGGTGTGTGCAGCAGTGTGGACTCAGGGTCAGCTCCACCAGGGCCAAGCCTTGGTGTCACACACATCTGAATGAATGCACTGCGGGCTTTGCTGTGGTACCTTGAACCTATCCCTTACCTTAACCGAAACTCAGTTTTGCTCAGCCTCAAAAAGGGCTCTGTAAGACCATCACTTGTGTGGTTGTGGAGGTAGTGGTGCAGGCCCTGGCCTGTGGTAAGTCCTTGGTCAACAATAACAACAATTGTCATCACAGATTAAGCCCCTGCTCTGAGAGCTAAAGGCAGTGTTTGTTGATCCGGTGTCATCCCCCAGTGGCTACATAAGGTAGATAGGCTCTGAATTAAACCCATTTTACAGATGAAGAAACTGAGGGCAGAGAGGCCAGATCCACCTAATTCCAGAGCTATTGTCTTATCCTCTGGATCTCCCACTGCTCATGTTACTCTTATCAGCGCGGCTATTACTTACTAGCAGCAGCAGGCCAGATCCTCAGCGATTACAGCAGTGTATTCAATGCCAGATGAGGAACAGGAGAGAGGAAGCTGTGAAGTGGGGAGTAAGGCATGGCTTCCTGCAGGAAGGAGTCTTGAAGGATGGGAAAGCGCCTGCTCACACGCCTCCTGGCCAGCTACTGCCTCTGAGCTGCAGCAGCATGGATAGCAGCGTTCCAGGGAGAGTAAACGTGCAAAAAGCCAGTTTTCACCCAAGGACGGCTGCCAAATTCACCTGGGCTGGAAGTGGGAAGCTGTTGTGTCAGGAAGCATAAGGTACCCTTTGGCTTGAGGAGGGCCTAAAACAAAAGTGATTCAAATCGGGCTGTTCAAAAGGCTGGGCGGGTTTCTGGGGAAAGTTTCTGATTACAGTGTGGGGGGAGGACGGCAGAGTGGAGGAAGCCAGGGACCAGGAGAAAGAGGTAGCATAGGTGACCCCTGTGGTAGAGATGGCATGGCTTAACGTCTGCTGTCTCCGGTCCAGGCTGGGCTCCCTCTGCTGTCATCTCCACCTCCAGGGCTTGGCATGGAGGGATGGGGTATTCATTCATGTGAGCCTGCCCCAGAGCCTCACTGATCCCTGAGGCCCCCACACTCCACAGACCTTCCCTACTGTGCCTCCCCCTGCTCCCAAAGTAGGTGGGGGTTGGGGAGCTCTTGGGCAGACAGTTGGAGAGCAGCCACCCCAGCTGTTCAGCCAGATCCCAGCCCTGCAGAGAGATGAAGCAACAGCGTAGCTGCTCTGTTCCCATTAGTAATCCCCATCTTCCTGATCCATACACAAGGGAAGCCTTCTTCCTTTATGGCTTTTTCCCTGCTCTCGGCCTTTGCCCACGCAGTGCTGGAAGGTGCCTCCTGACCCTACACCTGAGTAACTCCTCACCACCCCTCAGATCCAGCTCAAATACCAAGGAAGCATTCCCTAACCCTGACTAGTGTAAGCCCCTGTATACTAGCATCTGTCACAATAGGAGTTCATTTTCTTGTCTTGGTATCATTTTCTTGCCCTGAAATGTAAACCAATAAGGACAGCATTTCTTCTTGTTTGTTCCTGAATCCATAGGGCCAAGCACAGTGCTGGCCACGTCACAAGTGCTCCGTGGATAGGTGTTGGATATATTGGGGGATGCATGGGTGGACAGAGGCAGGAATGTATGGGCGGATGGAGGCATGGATGGATGAATTCCTAGTAGATGGAGGGAAAGGATGCTAAGGCTTCTTAAGGAACTCACCCTTCCTTATGCTAATTAAAGCTAACAGTTGTTACCATCACATACCATGATCTTTTGGGCTCTTTCCCTGCATCATTTCTAATCTTCACAAGGGATTGCACGATGAAGCGGCAAGGATTCTCATTTGCTGAAGAAGTGCAGTGACTTGTACCTGATCTTTCAGGTAGGCAGTGGTCAGACACCTTGGTGATCACCAAGAGTCAACCACCTTCTTATGATACTACACAATGTTTTAATCAGCTTCATGAAAGTATAATTTGCATACAATAAAATTCACACATTTTATGTTTACAATTTGTTGTGTTTTAACAAGTGTATACACCTGTGTGGCTACTACTCCAATTCAATACAGAACATTTCCATCACCCCAAATGTTTCCTATACGTCCCTTCCTGGTCAGTCCCTACCTTCAGCCCCAATGCTAGGAAGCCATGATTCTGTCACTATAGATTGGAGTTTCATAGGGATGGAATCACTCAATCTGAACTCTCTTTGTAGTTTTGCCTCTTCAACTTAGGGCAACGTTTTTGCCATTCAGCTATACTATTTAACATATCTATCATTTGTTTATTTTCATTGCTGAGTAGTATTCCATTACATGGCTGTCCCACAGTCTGTTTATCCATTCACCTGTTAATGGACATGTGGGTCATTCTCAGTTTTGAGCAATTATTAATAATGCTGTTCATAGTAATATTTGCATACATATGTGTGGACATACATTTTCATTTTGGATAAATACCCAGGAGGAGAATTGCTGAGTTGTATGGTAAGTTTATGTTTAATTTTATAGGAAACTGCCAAATTGTTTTCCAAAATGGCTGTACCATTCTGCATTCCCACCCGCAATGAAGGAGAGTTCCAGTTGCTCCATACCTTCATCAGCACACATCATCAGTCTTTTTGATTATCCTTATTTTGGTGACTGGGGTGACAGCTCACCATGGTTTTTGCATTTCCCTAAAGACTAATGATTATGAATACCTTTTCATGTGCTTATTTGCCATTTGTGTCTCTTCATTGAGAGTTTGCTCAGAGTTTGCCCATGATTTCTTGTTATTGAATTTTGAGATTTTTTATATATCCTGGATATAAATCCATTATTTGATATATATTTTGGAAATATTTTCTAACAGTCTGGGACTTGCCTTTTTATTTTTAATCATATCTTTAGAAGAATAAAAGTGGTTGATTTTGATGAAATTCAATTTACCAATCTTCTCTCCTATGATTTATACTTTTTTGCATCCTGCCTAAGGAATTCTGGCTTAACGGTTTTTTTTTTAATTTTACAATGTATCATGAATCTTTCTCTTAGCAACCTCATTTTTTAATAGCTCCTTGGTTTTCCAGCCCATGAACTTGCTACAGTTTCTTGTTCCCCTTCTGGAGGAGGGGAAGTTCAGACAGAGGGCCTCTAAATCCCCAAGGCTGGACCTATGGGGCCTCCTTCCAGTCTCTGTCCAAACGCCACCTCAGAAAAGCCACACATGCACCCACCTCACCATCCTGTCAGTGTCCACCGGTCTGGTCTGCCAGCTCCATGAGAGCAGGGGCCACTGTGCCCATTGCCTGAAGAGAAGCACTGGGCACACAGTAGGTACACAATAAATAAGTAAATAATAAATGATAAAAATGAATGGGTGAATGTTGTATGCAGAGCACTGAGCACTGCGCCTGGTGCAGAGAAGTTCTCACTAAACAGACACTGAGAGGACTGTAGGAGGCTGCCTTCGTCCACCATTGTATTAGCCAAGGAAATTAGGGTATCAGGCTCCTGGGGCTTCCCTAACAAAGTACAGCAAACTGGATGGCTTAAAACAACACAAATTGATTCTCTGACAGCGCTGGAGGCTAGAAATCAAGGTGTCAGCAGGGTCATGTTCTTACTGAGACTGGGTAGAATCCTTCCTTGCTTCTGGCTTCTGGTGGTGGCCACTGACCCTTGGCATTCCTTGGCTGGCAGCAACTACGTTCCATTTCTCCCTCCATCTTCACATGGCATTCTGCCCTCCTGTCTTCACATCATCTTCTTGTAAGGACACCAGCCAAGTTGGATGAAGGGCACACCTACTCCAGTACAACCTCATCTTAACTAATTACATCTGCAACAACTTTTTTCCCAAATAAGGTCACATTCTGAAGTCATATTTTGGGGGTTAAGATTTCAACATATATTTGTGTGGAAACAGAATTCAACCCAAAATAGGTTATATTGCCATAACAAACAGCCCAATATAACAAAATGTTGGGGTTTTTTCCCTTTCTTGTGCTTTTGTCCAGTGGGAATCGTCAGGTAGGCTCATGGAATCCTCACAGGGACCAAGAATGTCAACCATTCTATGCTGTTGCTATCTCAACACAAGGCTTTTGATTCTCTGCAGTAAGGGAGGAAGCACAGAGAATCACACAATTGTTCTTGAAAATTACCACTCGCATTCTGGGACCACAGTGAGTCATGAGGCCATGTCTGAGGTCAAGAAGGAGTGTCCTGGAAGGAGAGAGCCTTGGAAATCTAGCACTAGGGATGGTCACACCACCATTAAAGACTGAAGTCCTCACAACTGTATTTACATTTAAATATTGATACTTTCCAGAAAACCTGGCAAAGAGGGACAGGAGGGAGAACCAAGAGGAAACAAGAAAGGTCAGAAACCGTGTCTAAGACCACCAGCAGGTGAAGGAGAACCCCCTGGGTATTGAGTCCTCATGTAATATTGGCATGAATCATCTCATTCCATCTTCACAATGGCTTTAGGGGATAAAGAGCCCAAGGTTCACAGCCAGTAATTAGCTGAACAAAGGAAAAAGCTGACAGGAGCTGTAACAACTCTTAATAACAAACCATTCCTAAAATTTAATGGCTTAAAGCAACATTTATTCTTCCCCATGTTTCTGTGGGTAAACTGGACAATGCTTCTGATCTGGACTGGGTGGTCAGGATGGACTCATCCACCAATCTGGAGTTGGTTCAGTGTCAGCTGGGGTGACAGAATGACTTGGCCAGGTGTCTCTCATCATCCAGCAGGCTAGCCTGGGCTTGGTCCCTCTGTGGTCCCAGGGTCCCAGGCCAGAAAGAGAGCATGCCCCAATGCACAGCCCCTTTCAAGCCTCAGGAAGCTCACCTTTGAAACTGTCCCATTGGCCAAAGCAAGTCACACAGGCAAACCCAGATTCAAGGGGTGGTGAAATAGACCCCGCCTCCTAATTGGAGGAGCTGCAGTCACATTGTGAAGGAGCGTGCTTACAGGGATGGGAAGAATCTGTGGTCGGTTTTGCAATCTACCGCAGAAAAAATCCCGGTGTCCAACAGTAGGAAATCAGTTAAGAAAATCCCAGCAGTGCCCCAGCAGAGGCTTATACCACCATTAAACCTGTGCTTATAAGAGAATTTTCTGCTGAGGAAAGTGGTTCATAATCTATTGCTAAAAAGGAAAAGTGGGCTAGAAAATATGTGTACCATTTCACAGACATCAGATTGCCACAAAAGGAAAGCTCAACAATACCAAGGGGTAGCAGGAGTACAGAGTAATGGAAACTTTCCCGCCCTCCTGGTGGGACGTAACTCGGTGCAGCCACTTGGAAGCACAGTTGACAATCTACTCAGGCTGGCAATGCACATGCCCAGAGGAGCACTCCTCGATCAGTGCTCTAGAGAAGCACTTGCTCATGGGCACAAGATAACCACAGAAGCCTCCTGTGGAATAACAGAAGAATTGAATCAACCCAAATATCCATCTGCTGGAGGCTGGATAAATAAAGATTAGCATAATTACATAGTGCAATACTGCACAGCAGTGCAAATCACACAATCTATATGTGTAATTTGGAGAGATCTGGAAAGCATAGTGTGCAAGCAGGGCATTACTTATAGCTTAATATCATATACAGTGTTTGAGTTTTGAAAATACATAAATAGTATAAATTATTTATGGAGATTATATATATATATGCCTGTGGGCAAGGAGGGAAAGAAAATGAGACTGGGAAGTAGGGTATGAGGAATACTAACTCTACCTATAACCATATTTCATTTCTTTTAAAAAATCTGGGACAAATATGGAAAATGGTGACATATGCCCATTTGGAGTGACGGGCTATGGGGTTGTATTATATCATCCTGTGCACTTTTCTGATTTCTTTTCTCAAAATATAAATCCAAAATTAGTAAATTAAAGAAAAATGCTTTAGAGAATGTTCTTTCTTTCTTTTTTTTTTTTTTTTTTTGGCTAGAAAGCCCATCCAAAAATATATGTATCTATAGAGAGAGGGTAATTATCAGGAAAAGCACTCCGAAATGTTAGCTGTGGTTTTTGCCTAGGCTGGTGAGAGCACAGACAACATCTATTTCTTTCCCTCTCACTAATAAGTATTTTCTGACTCTTCTATGAGGGACAGGCTGTGCTTGTTTAATAAAAACAAACTAAATACAGAGGGGCTGTTGGTTCTCTGGGTCCCAGGCTCCTCTGGGCCTCCATGGGGTCCCAAGTTCCAAAATAGATTTGCCCTCCGACCTGGCAGGCTCATTCTTCCCATCCTGGAGTGAGTGCCAGAAACGGGCTGAGAGGTGGCGGAAGTCCCCAGGCCTGAGAAAGGGTGGGCATGGCTGGTGTCCCAGGCTGAGTAGCACAACCAAGGGGGCTCATTCCTCCACCCTGGACCCCTCAGCCCCTTGGGCGGCAGAGCCAGGACATTTCCACTGTTCAGAGAGGAAACCAAGACCAGGGTGGGTACCCCAGAGCAAGACAGTGCTGCTGACAGCAGTGGCAGCTGTGTCCAAGGCCCATCTTGGGGGACTGGCCTGGGTGCCAATATGCTGGGTGACTTTGGGCAAACCCCAGATTGTTTCTGGGCCAATTTCTCTGGCAGCCCCAATGGAAATAATCCCAGCCACTACAGGGTCTGAAAGACATTTTCATGCAAAAAGATGCTGGATCTTTCCAGTACTAGCAAGGGTAATAGCAACAGCTACCAAGCCTCGAGTACTCACAGGCTAACTACTTCAAAGGCATTTTCTTATCTTACCCTCCTGTAGTAGATTGTATTTTCAAAAAATGGCCACAACAGTATCTCCCATCCACATGCTCTTCTGAAAACTTGCCACTCCCCATCAAGAGGTAATCTGTCCTTCCTCCCCTTGAACTTGGGTGGGACTCTGTGATTGCCTTTATGAATAGAATGTAGAAGAATTGACCCTGTGTGATTTGTAAGACTAGGTCATAAGAGGTCTTATACCTTCTGTCTGATTCTTTTGAGATGCTTGCCTCCAGGACCCAGCTACTAAGCTGTGAGGAGGCCCCAGCCATGGGAAGAGGCCATGCGCAGTCGTTCTGGCTGATAGACCCAATGGAGGGCTCACATGTGTGAATGGAGGAACTTCCAGCTGATTCCAGGCTCTGGCCTTCAGGCCACTCCAGCTGATGTCAAATGGAGCCTCTTGAAGCCATCCCCACCAAACCTGGCCAAAACTTCACATTTATGAGTATAATAGGTGCTGCTATTATTTTAAGCCACAAAGTATTGGGGTAGTTTGTTACACAGCATTGGTAACTGTAAGACAACCCCCAACAAACTGCTGATGAGGGACTGTTCTCCCATCTTACAGATGAGGAAACTGAGTCTCATCTGTGCAATACTCAATTGCACTTTACTACTCGAGTGCAATCAAGATTCAGTGGCAGGAGTATGGGCACTTAATTGACAGGCTTGAGTGGCAGGGGTGACTTCAAAAGCCAATCTTGGGCCCCTCTGATGCACCAGTTGTGTTGTGACTCTAGGTTTGGAGTGGAGGAAAGTGGAGCTGGGAATAGCTGACAGACTGCTGTCTTGAGTAGAAAGTCTCACAGGTACACCATAATTCTTGCTCCACAAGAGTCACCCCTCAGCCTCCTAGGGACACCAACAGACCATCCCCAAGGTTGTCAGCAGCCCCAGATCTTCTTGCCAGGACTCTCCATGTTGTTATGAGAGGCCCTAGGAAATGCCCAGGTAATGTGACCAGCACGATGCAAGAGGCTTTGGGCACCTTTAAGCTGCCCCACTTGCAACCCTCAATGATCACCCTGGGTGTTGAAATTCAGGGAGCTGAAAAGGGAGGGGGCTGGGGGAATTGGTGGATTATGGGGATGAGGCCAGTAATGGGAGTCTCAGACTTGTGAGTTAATCCTATCCTTGGATCCAAATGCTTAAGGAACTCCAAATCAACAGGTGACTCTCTAGGAGTGATCTTGTTTTCCCCACCTTTGTTCCCAGGAGCAGGGAGATGGACACGTCCAGGGAAATAGATTCCAATGTGTGACTTTGGGAAAGTGGCTTCCCACTCTGGGTATATTTTCTAATGAGCAAAATGTGAGCTACATGGCTTCCCTGGTTATGCCCAGGCTCCATTGGTTCATTGGCCGGGGTGAAAAGCTGGTTCATTTGGTGAGTGGCCAGGATGGGGAGGCAGGTAGACAGGTGTTTTGTACCCACCAACATCCATCTCTCTTCTGGTCAGTGCACCCCAAGTTTCCTTGAGAACTCCCCCACCTTTCCCTCAATCCCTTTGGGTCCCATGAGGCTTGCCCTACTCCAGGGCTAGAGGTCTAGGTACATGGCCCAGCCGGGCCAACCAAAGTATCCCATCCCTCTGGTCCAGGAATGTCCATGTGACCTAAGCCAAAATTTTCCCAAGAGTTATCAGGAAGGGGACACTCCATTTCTGGGGAGTTGCTAAGTTGATAGGCTGGAGCTGCTCTCACCAATAGTAGAGATAATTGTTTGGGGGGACAGTCAGAGGATGAGACCAGCAGAGGAAAACAAGGGCCTAGGACTTTGTTTCTCCTAAGCTGAAGAAAAAGAAGGAAAAAAGAAAGAAAGGAAGATTCCAAATATCATTTGAGCACCTGGATCCAGCTATGCCTGAAGTTAGGATCCCCTTCACTTTTCAGTTACACCAGCCAGTAAGTTCTTTTTGCCCAAGCCATTTGAGGAGCAAAAGTCAACAAATTCTCCAGACGGATATAAGTATTTTCTCCATGCTCTGGCTCCATGGCAACAACAGGCCAGCAAAGGGAAAATAAACTGAGGAAAGGAGGATTGCAGGGGAGTTAAGTATTTGGACGCATGACAGTTGAAAAACCCCAAACAGAAACGTCCTGCTACCCTTCCCCAGAGAGGAAAGGGTGACTTCCTTAGCCTCCTCATTGGGACTATAGCTCCAACCTTCACATTATAATGGAGACTATTCATTCAACAAACACCCATGAGAATCTACTATGAGCCTGATCTTAGGACAGGCAACGGACACTGAAATGGAAAACATAGTCAATGCCCTCAAAGGATTTTCAGACTTGAGGGGGATAAAGGCCTGCAAACAAGCCTTTATCATGCAGAGTGCTTTGATGGGGTTACTAGGCAGAGGGCATTGGGATTCCAGAGGTAGAGGGCCTATTCCCACCACAAGCGGGAGGCAGATGAAGAAAGGCTTCCCAGAGGAGGTGATGCCTGAGATAAGACCCAAAGTCTACAGGTAGAAGAAAGCCAGTGGATAAAAGGAAGAATTGTCCAAGCAAAGGTTCCTGTAAGAGCAAAGCCATAGAGGCCGGACATGGCAGAGAACATGCTGGAAGGTAAAACCAATTCCTCATCACCAGGTATAAAGTCCTGGGGAGAGAGCCAGGAAGCTGGCAGCCAGATCCTGCAGGGATTTGTAAACCACGCAGAGTCTGGAGTTTACACCTGAAGGGTTCTAAGCAAAGGAGTCAGGGGCTGGATTTGTGTCTGGAAAAAATCCCTCTGGCTGCAGTATCAACGATAAATGAAAAAGAGCTCATTTTCGAGGTGTCATTCTCCCCTGGGCAAGAGATGAAGCACCCTGGGCTGAGAGGGCGGCCATGGGGGATGATGACATTACCGGTCTATCATTTATTGAGTGCTTAGTGTGTGCCAGGCTCTATGTTAACCCCTTTACAGGAATCAGCTTTTTAATCCTTTTAACAGTCCCATCAGATAATTACTAATATCAACCCCATTTGACAGAAGTGGAAACCAAGGCACAGACAGATTAAGCAAATTCACCAAGACCATCTATTTGGGAGGCAGAAGAGCCACCTAGACAGGCTGGCTCCAATAAGCCCAGAATAGTGAAACGGGCCAGAAGGGGAAACATATTTAAAGGATCTCGTTGGAAGAACAGGTCTGATTGGCTGGCAGGGACAGCCGGGGCAGGTGAGGGAGGAGTGGAAGGCTCGTGTCTCTCCGGCTACTTAATTTGAGGGGCCTGGTACAGTACGAAAGTGCAAGGCCCTTTGTTCAGAATTTACTAAGACTCTTAAACCAAGTGGGACTCTTCTAAGCGTGGGGGTTTGTGAGACGTCAGAGGTGGAACAGCCATGAAGCCAGCCCTGCTCCCAGGTTTCTGCCCCCGGTGCCTGGTGAAGGTTGGACAATTTCCAGTGATGGGAGAATCCAGATGAAGGTCATTTAGGACAGAGTTGGGGCAGTAGAAAATGGGGAGTTCTGTGTGAGACATTGATGGTCGTATCCAGAAGGCAGGTGGCTCTGGGTCTGATGCTCCAAGGTCAGGGCCATGAGCATAAGTCCCTGCACACAGCCTGCAGGTTACCAAAGGCTTTTCCAGGCCCAAAGTTCAATGTTGCCTTTGGGCCTGGCTCATGGGCTCCCTGGGCTTGCCGAGTGACACCAGAGGGAACCTTTCCAGTTCCCTGTCTGGGTCGTGCCTCCAGCCAGTTCCTCCTACCTACCACCACCATGGCACCTGCTGCCTTTCTGGGAATGGCTGGTCCCCACTTTCTTGAGGGCCGGTTGGTCACTTTGTAAACCATCCACCTTCAGGCTAGACTTATGCCCAAACCACCCCAACCATGGCCATGAGTTTAAAGATCCTCAGTGGTCTGCCAGTTCTGTAAACTTTCCCTAGATCACCTCTGTGAGATTTCTGGGAGATGTGGATAGAGCCTGTTTCACGCTCTTCAGTTGAGGAGAAGGAATTTGTGGCCCAAACCGGTCAGTGATCTTCCCAAGGCACCCAGCGCATCTGTGTCACCTGCAGCATGACCCTGTCGGCCAGCATCACGAGGCTCCACAGCATGCCAGCCGCCAGCCCCTCATCAAGCCGACAGTCACTCACTCATTCACTCACTCACTCACTCCTGCTTTTGGCAGGTATTTACAAAATACTGTGGATCAAATGCTGGGGACAGAGATGAGTGGTTAACCTCTTAGTACCTTGAGAAGTGGTAAGATAAAGGAACAGGACTTTGAGAGGGAAGATCTGATTTAAGACTTGAACGGCCCAAAAGGGCCTGCTTTTAGCACTTCCCAGAGAGGGCCGCATCAGTGCACTTCCCGGGCCCACTCGTGTGCTCTTCTCCTGACAATGACTCTCCCCCACTGAGAAGCGGGGTCTATGTTCCGGGTCAGCAACTGGGCTGACCCCACCCGATGAATGTGGTGGAAGCTCCAGTGACGCTAGGTCATAAAATGCAATGTAACTTCCACAGGGCTCTCTGGGGACGTGCACCTTTGTGGCCCTAAGTGGCTGTGTGAGAAGCCGGGCTGCCCAAAGCTGCATGCTGGGGACACCACCTGAAGAGACCAGGAAGGGGTAGGGGTGGGGCATGCCCACGTGCTGACAGAGGAGGGAAGAACCCTTCAGAATGACCCTAGCTCCCCCATCATCTGACTGCGACCTCATGAGAGCCCAGAGCAGAGCTACTTCTTAATTCCTGACCCACAGAAGCCCTGAGAGATAAAAGATGGTTATTACTTTGTTTTAAGCCACTAAGTGTTGGGCTATTTTGTTGGCAGCCACAGTAACTGGAACACTGATGAAAGGTGGGGTGTGAGAGTGGGTGGACACGTTTCTACACAGAAAAAGCAGCATATACAAAGGTCCTGAGGTAAGAAGGAGGTGCCGAATTAAAGGTACAGAGGTTGGCAGAGCCATCTCCAAGGCTTTCCAGAACTCTCCTTTTGTTCCTACCTACATTTCCCTGTGAATAGGTAATCCTGTTTCCTCTTCTGTGCAGAGAGCCATTAGTGTAATTTTGGGATCCTCTATTTAAGCCCATTCATGGAAGGTAATTACATTTCATTCATTCATTTTCTTGATCTTTTAGGTTCGATGCCTCTCCTGGGCCTGGAGCTTCCTTTGTCATCTCGGTGCCCCACCAGGTGGTGTGAATTCTCCTTCCAGTGCACAGATGAGGAGACTGAGGCTGAGGGGGCAGGTGTCCTCCCGTACTGCCCTGAGGGAGGAGTGGTAGGACAGGGGCTGGGCTCTGTGGCCAGCCTAGGGGCTGAGCCTATCCTCCTTCCCCAGTTTCAGGTCAGGAACACCAGGCTGTGTGACTTTGGGTGAATTGCTCTCCTGCTCTGGTGTTCAGTCTCCTCCTCTGTAAAACTGGGTAGATAAAGGCTTGCCCTTGTTGGGGTTATTGCGTGGCTTGATGACACAATCCTAATGACAGCCACCCTCTACTCTGGGCCCAGCTGATTAGCTCATGGCCTGAATGAACAGGCTTCTTCCTCACGAGGCTAGTGGTGTTATGACCCCTTCACGCCCGAGACAGTTGAGGCGGAGGTGGGACAAGCAGGGCTCTGAGCACATGGGAAGCCCAGCGAATGCTGGTGGCTGAATCAGCCGCCTTTCCTTTTCCTGCCAAAGCCCCCCATACCTGGTTTGATGTTCTCAGTCCCCCGGGTGAGCCCCTAGCTTGCTGCTGCCCCCGGTGAGGCTGCCCTCTTCCGACTCCGTCAGGATTTGGGAAAACAAAGAGGAAAAAAACACCGAACAGCTGGACTGGCCCCCACTCTGGGAAAATGAGCAGAGAAAGCTGGAAGGCAGCCCACCCAGGAGAGGCCCAACCAACCAACTCCTGGGCACCTCCCAAGGGGCAAACCCTTGCCCTTATGGGGTGTAATTCCAGGCAGCTGGGGGATCGGAGATATATAATAACTATGCCTCTGTTAACAACAGTAAAAAAATTTTATTTAGTGCTCACCCGATGCCAGCACTACTCTAACTCACCTGGTTTTCACACCCTGTGAAGTGGCTGGTATTATTTTCCTCTGTTCACCAAGACGGGAAACAGAAGCACAGAGAGGTTAAGTGACTTGCCCAAAGTCACACAGCTGGTAAGTCATGGAGCCTGGATTTGAACCAGTAAACATGTAAACAAGAAATAAAAAGTGCCGCCGTCCCCAGGCTAGGACTCACATATATTCCTCATGCAAGAGATGGAGTTTGCCTGGCTTGCAGATCAAGATATGGAGGCCCAGAGAGGTGAAGCCACCCACCTAAGGTCTCACAGCCAGCACTTAGGGAGCAGGGTTTAGAAGCAGCCGCCTCTGATCCTGGGGCTAGCAGAGATATTCTGCACCCCAAGCCATTCTCCCCACAATCCACTTCCCCACTCCAGCCAAAGGCAGGCCCAGAACAACCTGCCGCAGTAATGAGGACAACCTCTCATGCCACAACAACTGAGCCGGGGCCACTCAGAGCACAAAGTCTCCCAGGGCCCCAAAGGAAAAGGGAGGATGGGAGGCAGCTCCCGCCGGGCGCCCACTTCCCTGAGTGCAAGGATTTTCTGTCTCTAGAAACAGATTGGATTCACTGCCTCCTCCCCAGACTTACCCCCTGCCTCCCCTGCTCTCTCTGGGGGTCACTCGCTTGTGTTCCAAGCACTAATGTGGAAAAGAGTGAGGAAGGCGGAGGGGATAAAGGAGGGGAAGCATGGGGGCTGAAACCTGAGATCTCAGCCTTGGTGGGGGAAGGCTGGAGAGAGAGACAGAGAGAGAGACAGGAAGAGAGAGAGTTGTTGCATTTGGTTTTCTGAAAGGGGTAGTGTTGGGGCTTTGGTGTGTGTGTGTACGTGTGTGTGTGTGTGTGTGTGTGTGTGTGTGTGTGTTGTTTTCTTTCCTCCCCTTTCACAGGGAGGCCAGGCCCCCACTGGATAATAAAGGACTCAGAGGCCAGGCAGGCAGAGCAAGGCCGGCACAGGGCAACCAGTGGGCACAAGTGAGGAGGAAGGAAGGGAAGGAAGGGCCGGGGAAGAATAGAGGTGAGGGGGTGTTGGGGCGGGAGCAGAGGCTGGGGGAGGAAGCAGAGCAGCTGTGGTATTTGGACCAAGTATAAATAGCTGCCTGGACAGAGCTCGGCCAGCGTGGTGTGCAGCCGCCGACTCTGCGGGCAGCCCTGTGCACTGGTGGCCACGGCGGGTACATCCCGGGCAAGGGGCCGGGCAACGGACAGGCAAAGCCCCAGGAGCTCTGACCGGACACCCCTCACTGTTGCCACATTGCTGGATGCTCTTCCAGCCAGCCATGCTGCTGGGTGGCCTCCTCCTCCTCATGGCCACCATGACTGGAGCACAGCGGAGGGGCCAAGAGGTGGGCGGGCGCCGCCGGGCACACAGAGTCCAGCACGGCCAGTGCAGCTACACCTTCGTGCTGCCTGAGCCTGAGCCCTGCCCGCCAGAGCCTGAGGCCTTCGGGGGCTCCAACAGCCTCCAGAGGGACTCGCCGGCCACCGTGCTGAACGTAGGGGACTGGCCCACCCAGCGGGTGCGGCAGCTGGAGAAGGTGCTGGAGAACAACACACAGTGGCTGCAGAAGGTAAGGTGGGCTTGCAGAGGGGGCAATGGATGGCTTTGGGGTCTGTCTCCATGGGCAGGTGGAGCATTCACCCCAGGGGCTTCCCTGAGCACAGAGGGCCAGGCTGATGGGACCCTTGTACCTATGTTGTACAGATTGGGCTAATGAGGACCAGAGAGGGTCAGGGATGGGCCTGAGGCCACACAGCAAGACTGGGCAAGGTCAGAACTGGAAATCTGGCTCCCTAAAGGCCATTTATTCATTCAACTGATAGAAATTCACTGAGTGCAGACCATGGTCCTGGTCCATCCTAGGTGTTGGGGATACAACAGTAAACAGAACAATATGTTCCCTGCTGGACTAGTCGGGGAAAGAGCCGATAAAGAGAGAAACAATAAATAACTATAATGTCAGGTGGTAAAGGAAAATGAAGGAGGGAAGAGGGCAAGGAGTGACCAGAGGTGGCTATTTGAGGTCAGATAATTCAAGAGGACTTCTCAGAGGAGGTGATGTTTGAACCCAGAGAACAAGTGACGTGATGGAGCAACCTATGCAGGTGTCTGCCAGGAGGGCATTCACTGCAAAGGGACCAGCAGATCCGGGCTGGGAATGCAGGTAGAGCATCTGGGACCTGGGACCAGCAGGGCAGCCACTGTGACTAGGCAGAGGAGGAGGAGGAGAAAGGGGTGCAGAAAGGGACTGAGAGAGGAGGGAAGGGTAGACTGTGTCAGGCCTTGGAGCTACTGGGAGGACTTTGGCATTTGTTCTGTGCATCACAGAAGCCATTGAAGGCTTTTGAGCCGGGGGAGACACACCTGATTTAGTTTTAATGGAATAGATCGTAGGGAACAAGGTGGGTAGTGGGAGCCCAAAGCGGAGGCCACTCACTGCAGCCACGAGATAAAAAGTGATGAAGGCCTGGAGCTGGTCTGGGCTGGGAGGGGGTGTGGTCAGCCAGATGCTGGCATATTCTGAAGGGGGAGCTAATCAGCTCTAATGGGCGGCAGAAAGCAGGAGTGGAAGACACTACAGATGTTTGGCCCCAGGCCAGGGCTTCTCTAGGATCTCCTACCCTCATTCTTTCAGCAAACATCCTGAGCACCTACTGTGTCCAAGAGACAGAGAGGAATGAGGCAGGCTTGGCTCTGGGTGGGTGTGGGGGCAGGAAAGGTGTCATGCAGGGTCCAAGATGGGGCTGCCAGGGGCCCCTAAGTAGGTGCTTCCAAGAGAGAAAATAGGCCCGGGCACGGGGGGAGAAAGTCTGAGTAGGGTCATGGGATGCAGGGGTCATGGGGATTCCTGGGGCTTTCAAATGTATTAAACAGCACACAGCTTCTGACAAGTTGCCTCTCCAAGGAGCAATCCCTTTTCACCCCATGGTTTCCAAATTGTTCAAATACGTGCTTAGTCAGCAAACAGTGTCCACTCCCCTGATACGTGTATGTTTATTTAATATTTATGTACATGTTAACATAATATGTACAGGATATAGCACAAATGAAAATGGAACTTTAAAAAGACGACATGCGAAATCATAGAAATTGAAGTTCTGGTAGTTTACTGTTTTCCAAAAGATGGCCTTGAGCACCCAGCGTTATCTGTCCCCACCCTGGACCCCACAGTCCATTCTCCACTCACAACCCTAACCAGCCTGCTCCATGCACATTGGCACACACACTCATGCACATGCACACTCAACCTGCCGTCTTATTCCTGCCCCGACCATCTCTCTGTCTCCTTAGCCTCCCACTCACCATCTTCCCATCGTCCTTTGCCCACCTGCTCTCCCACCCCCCTGCCCTACAACACCTCCAACATGCCACCATTCCATCCCTGGATCCCCCTCGAGGGAGCTCTTTGTCTCACAGAATGGAGCCTGACCCAGAGGGATCTCCAAGCTGCCCTGATATCGTATGTGTCTCTTCACACAGCTATTTCCATTCACATAAGGCTCATTCCATCCTTAAGTCTCCATCTTCATTACATACCTACCCTGTCCTCTCACCAGACCATGGGCCTCCTATTTCAATGAGAACTGAGGCCAAGAGGAGAGATGCCCCTCAGCTGCCTGCTCCACATCTGCAAATTCACCTGTGCATTCACCAGTCCCCAGAGCCTTTCTTACACTCAGAGAGGAGGCGCTCCTCCCTGGACCAAGGCCTCTGTTCCTTTCCTAGACTGCAGGTCCCGTTCCCCTGCAGCCCCTCAATCTCCTCAAACCGTCCCTTCCTGTGTCTTCCCCTCTTTTGGTCCCTCTCATAATCTCCCATGTTAAAAAAGTAGGAGGAAGAGGAAAAGGAAGAGGAGGAAAGAAAACAAGCCTCTTTTCCAACCCAGACCCTCTGCTCCCGGCCTGGCTCTTAGAAGCCCACATGCTCTGCCTCTGCTTCCTCACATCCTATTTACAGCTTCCTGTAAGTTCCCCTCTCTCACCCCACTTCCCAGATCCAATGGCCACAGCTCAGTCTTCATCATACTGATCACCTGACGTTGGAATGTTGGTGACCAACACCATCCTTCCAGAAACGGCCTCCATCATCAAGTCTTCCTACAAACATGCCAGCTCTGACCACTTTCCCTATCTCTACAGCCCCACCGTGGACCGGACACCTCTGTCCTCTCCCTGGACGGTCGTCACAGCCACCACCTGGGCTCCAAGTTTCTGCCCTGGCCCCACAGTCCATTCTCCATGCAGCAAACAGAGGGATACCATTAAAAGCCTAAATTAGACCTATCCCTCCTCTGCTCAAAACCCTCCCAAGGCTCCTGTCTCTTCAGAATAAAATAAAAAATCCTTGCTCCCTGGAACACCCCTTCCCCAAACAACCACATGCCTCACCCTGGCCTCCCTCAGGTCTCTGTGTAAATGTCACCTCCTCAGAGATCGTCCCTGTCCATGGCATTTAAAGTAGACGCCCTTCTTCTGTCTCTCTCAATCCTTCCACCTGGATTCGTTTTTCTCTCTTAGCATTTTCCTGTTATTAAAAGCATTTCTTTTGGTCTGTGAGATCTGAGAAGGCAGGAACCATGAGGGTGGGGACCATGTCTGTTTTGTTCACTACTGGGTTCCCAGAACCTAGAACAGTGCCTGACACATAGTAGGTGCTTAATACATGTCTTTTGGATGCATGCATAAGTGTTCCTCCAGCCCCTCAGGTGGCTCCTGCCACCCTACACCCCAAAAATGTTGGTGTTTCCCAAGACTTAGACTCTTTGTTCAACATAATTCAACACAATCTATTTTAAGCCCTGCACTACTGGGTGGGGGAAGCTCAATCTTAGTCAAGTCAGTCCGAGGGTTGCAGGTGACCTTGGGGCTGTGAATGGCACTCATCCATCCTCTCATTCTCAAGGGATCCCCAATCTTGCCTAGTCTCTGGTGGGGTGGGGTCCAAGCAAGTGTTTGCTCTGCCATTTCCTGGAAAGGCCCCCTGGGTTGAGTGCCCTCTCTATGCCCCCTGGACATATTTCAGTGTCTTTGAAACTCTAAAGTCTCTTTTTGGCTTCTACTGTAACATCCAAAAAAAGAAAAAAATGAGTTCCAAAATATTCTGATCTAGGAGCACCGTCATCATCCCCATCCCCATCAGGGATGAGCAGGGAGAGACAGAGGTGACCAGCCTCCCAGACAGAGCTGTCAGCAAGATGCCACTCATCAGGGCGGGCACAGGGGAGACCCTCTCCGTTATGAGTTTCCAGTGGCCAGCACCTAATCATCTCATGCTCCCAACTCCTGCCCCTGTCCCCCAGGTGTGCAGGTGAGGAAACCGAGGCCAGGGAGGGGAAGGGACTTGCTGAGTCATGCAGCAGTGAGAGCCAGCCCGGATTCCCACTCCAAACTCCAGGTTGTTTCTCCTGACTCTGGAGGTGTCAAGGAGGTGGGAGAGGCATGATCTAAAACAATTTCCTTCTGTCTCAGGATTCTTGAATCCCTGGACCTCCACTTCTTTCTCCCAGCTTGCAGCTGACTGGCATCCTCCCGCTGTGCTCAGAATGCATGGTGGGGCGGGGGGCTGCTCCCTCTCGCCCTCTCTCACACCCCTCCCCTGTACCACTCCCGTTTCCCTTCCTTCTACTGTCCTCCCCTTCTGCCACCTCTCTGCCATCGCCTCCTCCTCCTCCTCCTCCTCCTGGAAAGCCTCTGCTCTGTGACTCATGTCTGGAGTTGGCTATCGGTGGTCTGCACATCAGCTCCTGGCTCTGCTCCACCCCCTCATCTAGGCGAGAAGACAGGAATGTTGAAGGGGTGGGGGACAGAGCCAGCTGGGGAGCAGGCCTCCCTAGCTAGGCCTTGCAGCCCTGTGGTCAGTCACATGGCCCCCTGGGTCCACCGACATCTGAGACCCAGCGCCGGCCCTGCACTCAGTGCCTCATCTGTGTGACAGGAGAGTGAGAGCACCTACTGCCTGCGGCAGGTGCTCAGTGAGGACTCCCCCAGTGACTCTCATCCCCCCACTGTCTGGGTCTCCCAGCCAGGATGTACCACACTTCACCCTCTCCTATGCCCCCCACAGGGACCCGCTGTGAAGATGAGCAGAGTGAGGAAGACCAGGGCACCCAGCACCCAGGCAGCCAGGCTCCCGACCCACCCCAGGATAGCACAGTATCCTCCAAGTCTCAGGGCAGACTCCAAACCAGGAACTGTGGGGCCCTCGGTTTTCTCACCTGTACCGACACTGGCTGGCCCTTTCGGCCTCTCTCCCCATCTCTGCCTCTCCCATTCTACCTCTGTGTCTCTCTGCCTCTTGTGGGTCTCTCTCCTGGGGTCTCACGGTGGCCCTGACTCACGGCTCCAATTCTGTGGGCATCTCTCTCTCTCTCTGGTTCTCTCTCCTGTCTGACTAGCATTTCCCCACATCTCTCCCTGTCTCTCTCTCTTAGATCCTCCTCCCCTCCCCACTAACCTAGCCGTCCCTCCTGCCCCTCCCTCCCCAAGGGTCCACGTGCTCTGTCCACACTGGAAGACCCAAGACATGCTGACCCAGTGGCCAGTGCCCACTCCCCAGCTGGCCCGCTCAGCAGGGACTCTTTCTCTTCCCCTTCTGCACCCAAAGCCAAGCAGGGAAGGGTCAGAGCTGGGTAGGAGCCTCCTGACCTGGGTCTGCCCCCAGCCTCTGCTGTTCACTCTGGGTCCCTGACGTCAAACCTCAAAATAACTCAGCCCCTCAGGCCGGAGGTCATGAGGTCCTGCCTGGCTGGACACGGGTCAAAAGCGCACCCAGCGGGAGCACAGGGTGGGGTCCTGGTTGGCCCAAGACCCTCCCAAACTGTCCCGAGACTCCTAGCTGCCCTGGCCTCCCCAGGCTGCCCATAAATTCTTGGCATTTTCAGCCTTCAGTTATCCAAACAAAAACTGAATCTCGGTTGCTGAACAGAATGTCTTGGGGTTTGATTTCCTAACCTCACTGCTGGCTGCTTTCTAAGCAGTGTGAGGCTGGGGGCTGGGGTGGGGAAAACAGCATCTGCCTCTCGGAGAAATGGAGTTATTTTTCCAAGAAAAGAAAAGATCCTAGAAATGGCTGGCACTGATACCGCTGGCCTGGAGATGACCAGGGGAGCTGCCGCAGGAGCAGCGCCTCACTGGGCTCCCCCAGAATGGGACAGGCTTATTGGTTCATTTGTTCAAGGGGTTTGGTTGGGCCAGCCCACAGGGGCAAGGCTGTGTGTTCCTGGCTCTCCTCTTCTGGGTCCCAGAGCTCTGCTGGCTGGGATGCACACAGACCCTCTCCCCCTTTTCTCCCGGGGCAGGAAATGTGAGAAAACAGGCCTCGGTCTTTCCCCTAAGCCTGCATTGCGCCCCAGACTCTGGCCTCTGAGTGTTTGCTTAACCTCACAGCCGGCTCTGAAATGTCTGGAATGAACCCTGAGTCAGGGGTCAGGGCCCAGTAGTGTCATGACCAATTGCGGGACCCTAGGGAAGCCACCTGCATTCATTCTGTAAAGTGAAACTCAACATACTGCCTGCCTCCCACAAAGAGCATAAGATAAAGAAAGATAATGGAATTTATGGCCAGCATTTATTGAGCACTTACTATGTGCCACACACTATCTTACATGCCTTATAAAAATTAATGCATTTAATTGTCACAGTTAGCCTATGAAGCAAGGTCGTTGCCCATTAACAGATCAGGAAACTGAGGCACCAAGAGGTTAGGTGACTTGCCTCGGCCTAACACGGCCAGGAAGGGTGAGGTCAGAGTCACACTGAGCCTGTCTGATGCCGGAACCCATGCTCTCAGCACTTAGGCAAGTTTCCTGGCTAATAAACAAGACATATCCATTGTGACCTGGTGCCTGGATACCCAGCTGGGGCCCATCCACCAGAGAGGAAGCTCACAGCTGCTAGATGTTTCCCTTCCCCCAGTTGCCCCTCAGCCAATGAGAGCTTCTCGAGGGCTCTTCTGCCACAGAAGATTTGGGGAGTCCCTCAGCCAGCAGTGGCAGCCCTTGAAAGCTGAGAGGAGCCCAGAACCTCCATATGGGCATCCTGACCATTACCCACCCCATCCTTGGCACAGGGCCTGGGGTAAATCCCACAGAGGCTGAGCCTTGGGACCCAAGTGACTCGATTTGAACCCCAGCTCCATGCTTGCTGGCTATGCACTCCCAATCACTTTGCCACTCTGTGAGTGTGGGCTTATCTTGGAAGTAGGGATACTAAGAGAAGACACTCTGCTGATGACAGTGGAGATTAGATGAGCTAATACCCATTCAGGCCTGGGCACAGCGCCTGGCATACTGTAAGCACTCAGCAAGGGGCAGCTCTCCATAACACACTTGGAAGGCACAGGAAGAGAATCCATTTTGGAGTCAGCACAGGAATCCAACTCCAACTTCATGTCCTGCCTCGTGTGATCTTGAGAAGGTCCTTTTTCTCCTCTCTGGGCCTTGGTTACCTCATCTGCAAAGTGTGGATCATGAAAACAAATCCCTCAGATAAGAACAAAATAAGGCAAAGCATAGAGAGATCTGGTGGGGTCTCTGGGGACCGCTGAAGCAGAAAGCAAAACCATCTTCCCTAAGCCAGAAGGACAGAGCCTCAGCCGCTCAGGCCAGCAGAGCCCTGTGGCCCTTCCCTCCTGACTCCAGCCTAACACTGATCTACAGTGTGGCCACCAAGTACCGCTGAAGGAGGTAGATGATTTCCAAGCAGCTGAGGGGAGCCTCCATAGGGAATCTCTGCAGGGGCTGCAAATGGGCCCATGGAGAGCAAAGATGAGCAGGAGAAGGGCTGCAAATAGGGCAGAGCTTGGACCTCTCCTTCCAGTGTCCAGGAGACCTGGGTTCTACTCCTGGCTCTACCTCTTGCCAACAGTCTAGTCACTTTTCTGAGCTTTGTGCTAAGTTTCTGTGTGCAAAAATTAGGAAATACAGGAGTATGTGAAGACACAGAGAGAAAAAAATCACTTCTCTTCCAAATTCCCTGATCATCTCCTGGTTAATTTCTTTGCAGTTTATTCTGTGCATTAAAATTTTTTACTGATGTTTTAGAAGTATGAAAAGATAGAAAAATCAAATAAAATTCCTTGTCCCCACAACCCAGTTTAAGAAACAAAACCTTACCGATACCATTAAGCCCCTGTTGCTCTGTGACGTCCTTCCCCCACCAAAGAATTTGGTGTTGATAACCTCTTACTCCTGTCTGTCCCTCCCTAACCAATGTGTAATATTTGCTTCTTACATAAATGGTGTCACACTACCTATATCTTTCTACAATTTGCTTTTATTCGGTCAACCTTATATATGTGAGATTTATAACTCCGCAAACATAGGAAAGGCCTGAGCCTCAGTTTTGCCATCTGCAAACGGGGGCCAATCGTAAGTGCACCCCTGAGTTTGCTGCAAGGCCCAAAGGACTAGCACATGCCAAGGTCCGGGGATGAGCCTGGTACTGCTCCAGCCTGCAAGGAAATAGGAGACGCTCATATGGTCTGTTCTCTTCTGGGGTGAGTGTGCTGCTGTGGCTAATACACAGAGGGGGTTTCTCTGTGCCAGGCACTACCATATGTGTTTTACAAACACTAACTGATTGCACCTCACAATATCCTCCAAGGTGAAGACTCTTATGATCCCCATTTACTGTGGGGAAACTGAGGTCCAGAGAGCTCACATAAGTAGGAAATAAGGAAGGTGGGTTTGAACCCAGGCAGGCTGGCTGCAGACCTCACCACAAAGACCACCTCTCTATGCCCGTTTCATGAATGGGTACACTGAGCCCAGGAGGGGGAGTGCCTTGACTGCATTCACCCCAGGGTCAGTGGGAGGGGTTGGACCAGAACTGAGTCCCTGACCCCCAGCAGAGGACATCTTGTATCTCCTTCCCCATAGCAACAGGGCACACAGCATGCCACGAACCTCATGGCAACTCCATGTGTCTTCAGTTACTAAGCTCTGAGCTTGTGTGCAGGCATACAAGGGCACGTGCTTGTGTGCACCCACAGAGGTCTGAACCTAGTCGGCCAGGTCTGAGTGTTCATTCCTCCAGTCACTTAGCCATTCCTTCTGCCAATGCTTACTGAGAGCTTACAGTGCTGGGCAGGTGATGAAGATGCAGCAGGAAGCAAGAGAGACTGCGTCCTGCCCCTCCAGGAGCAGTGAGAGAGACACTAACCTAGTAATTTCTCCTGTATAGTGATCGGCCATTATACATGCTGTGAAGGAGAGTCTCATCTGTTCAAGGGGTGGATAATGTGGCAGGGAGGCTAAACTTGATGGAGAACACCAGGAAGAAGGGCAGAGCTGAGATCTAAAGGGTGGATTGGCAGTTCTTAGACAAGGAAGGGAAAGGAAAAGATTTCCAGGCACAGGGAATGGGAAGTGCCAAGGCCCTGGGAGGGACTGGAGCAAGGGGCTGTGGAGGAAGTGGAAAGTGTTCGGTGTGGTTGCAGTGCAGAAAGCCAGGAGAATATACCCAAGATGGGACTGGAATGCTCACCAGAGGCCAGACCAGACCTCCCTGCACCTGACCCTACTTGGGTATCCTGGGTGCTGGAACCAGTGTGGCCACCTTTCTGTCCCACCCCAGGGAGGATTGCTCTGTGATGTGCAGTGGCCATGGACATCTGGTCCTGCTCCTCCCCTCCTTGCCTGACCCTGATCCCATCTCTGTTACCCCGTCTACAGGGTCAGGCTCAGACACCAAGGATGCAAGATGGGTGTATACAAAGAGCTCAGCCATTTGATTCAAATCCTCAGCTACCAGCTGTGGGTAATGCCTGGCCTCTCTGGGCCTCAGTTTGTTCATTTGACAATTGGGGAACAATCACCCTTTTCCTCCAGGCTACTGGGGATCAGACAAGGGCAGAATTACACACTGGAACTGTGCAGACAGGAAAGCCTGGTGCCACATTGGGAGATAGTCCAGCAAGGCTCCTTCTGTCTAGGGCATGCTTGGCTCTATTCCCCAAGGTGGAGCTAGGTTGGGGGGTGGGGGTGCTGCCCCATGGTCACTTCACCAAGAAGCTTTTGCAGAAGTGCAGCCAGGTAAGGCTCTTCCCAGACAGCCTGGGTTTGCCCATGACAAGCTGTCCATCCTAGGACAAGTGGCTTAACCTCTTCATGCCTCATCTGTACAACGGATCAATAATAGATCCTACCACAGAGGGTGGCAACATGGATTTAATATACATAGTGGTTAGAACGGTGTCCAGCACATAATAAGTGTTCAACAGACATTAACCAAGCAAAATGGACGCACCACCACATTCCATGCAAGGGCTGATGTACAGGGGGCAGTGAGGTGAGCAAGTGCAAAAAATATGCTTCTTCACTTCCTCTCAATTAAACCCCTGGTTTCAATATGAGTTAGCAAGTGGAAAGCTAATCTACTGGGCCTCATTTTAGGCAAACCTTCCAAGAGGTGTCAGCACGGGCGACCACAAATGGATAGCTGAGCCTGAGGAGGCCCAGGCACCTGCAGCCTCTCCCCATCTTCTGAGAAGCATCCCAATCCCAGAAGGCAGAGGCAGGCCTAGTTTTCCTCCCCATACTCCTTGTTTTCTTCCTGTGGCCCCTTGGCCTTGGACAGACCCGGGCACCCAGACCTCATGGAGGTGAGGCCCAGAGGGCAGAATGGCCACAGAGAGTGAACAAATATTGCTAAGCACCTACTACGTGCCAAGCATGATGCTAGGCTCACGACTGCAGCAGTGACCATGCCGGAAGAATCTAAGCCCCCACAGGGCACAGATTGCAGTCCTGTTTCCTTTATTTCCCTCAGCCCCTGAAAGACCAACAATGAGCCCCATTTTCCAATGAGGCCACTGAGGCCCAGAGAAATTACATCACTGACACAGAAAGGAAATGGCAAAGCTATGACTGATCCAGTGCCCGACTCAGCGCAGCACTTCAGGCCCACACTATACTCGGGGCTGCAGCTGGAAGTTTGGAGAAGCCAGGCCTGTGCCGGGAATTGTGGGCTCAGCTGCCAGTTGAAAAACACATCCCTCCATGACAGCCCCATGGTCCCTGACACTCTGCACCCCTGGCTGCCTGCCCACTCTCTCCACTCACTCTGAGCCCTAACCCAGAAGAAGAGCAACAGAATGTCTTGCTGGGAGGAAAACAGCCAAGGAAGGCTGGGCCTGGCTGCTCAGAGAAAACAAGACCAAGAACCCCAGTCTACACTGAATCACAAGGTCAGGGACTGTGTGGTGCCAGAGGGGACGGGCGGGGGCTGGAGCAAGTCTGAGGAGGAGGGGCCAACCCCTGGCTATCCAGCTCACAAGACACAAAGTGAGCCCCATGAGAGAAACAAAGAAACTGAGGCCTGGGAAATGGCAGGGAAGGGATGTGACGGGATAAGCAAATTGGGCAGGACCTGTAAGCTCTGCAAAAGCAGTACCTTAGTTATCTGTTGTAGCATAAAAATTACTCTAAAACATTTAGCTGCTTAAAATAACCACAAAGAGTAATTATCTCTCACAGTTTCTGAGAGTCAGAAATTCAGGAGCAGCTTAACAAGGCAGTTCTGAATTGAGTTTTTTCACACATTTACACTCAGATGTCAGCAAGGGCTGCACTCATCTGAAGGCTCAATTGGGGCTGGAGCGTCAGCCTCCCAGGTGGCCCACTCACAGGGCTGCTGGCTGGTGGTGAGAGGCCTCTGTTCCCCTCTGGGTGGGCCCCTCTATGGGGCTGCTTGGGGGTCCTCAGGACACGGTGGCCAGCTTTCCCATGAGCAAGTGATCCCAGAGGTGGCAAAGCAGAAGACAAATGTAATGATGTAGCCATGGAAGTCACTCTCCAATGTTTCTACAATATCCTGTTGGTCACACTGGCCAGTCCTGACTCAGTGAGGGAGGGACTACTCATGGGCATGCATACCGGCAGGTGGGATCGCTGGGCCCATCCTGCAGTCTGGCTGCCCCCGAGGCGTGTGTGGTCTTTGGAGCCCGAAGGCCTGTGTCCTGAGCCAGCCTCTGCCACTCACAAACTGTGTGACTTGGGCCAAGGGCTCATCTCCTCTGTGTTTCCTTTCCTTATCTGTAAAATGAGGGCAATGACATGAACTAAATGGGATTCATTTGTAAGGCCCTGAGGGCCATGCCTGGCACACTTAGTGCTTCAGAGCTCAGCCTTTGGAGGCCCTGCAGCTGGGCACAGCTTGGCCCACCCCAAGCAGGAACAAGGCCTGGTCACTGGTCTCTCCCCAGCGCCCAGCACAGGTCCTGGCATGTTGGACAGATAACTGAGCACCAAGACTGTGTCATGTCCGTTTCTGGAACCCTCCTACAGACACCCCATTCCAGCCCCTCCTGTGATGTGGGCCTTCCTGCACTCCTCCTGCAAGCGCCCTGCTGGCCCTCCCGTCTCTGTGGAGGCGTTTCTTCCCCTTGTACGGTCGCCTCGCCTGTTCTCCGGCCCGCTGACTCTGTGGCCTCGTCTCACCTCTTGCAGTGTCCAGCCGCAGCTGGGGCCAGCTCAGGAGGTCCAGACTTATTTCCAGCAGCCAAAATATTATTCAGTGGACATGCGGCACCCCTTACATAAAACTGACCCATTTGTTCTTTTAACACTTACTGAGCACCCCTTCTGTTTGAGGCACAGAGGATGTGGCCATGAACATGGCAGTCCCGTGCTCCTGGGGCTGATGTTCCCATGGGGGGAGACTGACAAATAAGAAATGGCTGTGAGGCTCTGTGAACAAACCAGACAGTCACAGCGGGTGGGGTAGGGTGGGCGTGCAGGGTGGCCAGGGAACGCTTCTCAGATGAGGTGAGTTAACAGGGAGATCTGAAAGTCAGAAAAAGGCTGCCAGGAGAAGCCTGGGTGTTGTGAGACTGGGAGAGTGGGTGAGCATCGGGAGGCTTTGGTAGGCAGCTCTCTGGCTCCCATGGCCTCTGCCGCAGACCTCAGGTCCCCGCCTCCAAACGCAAGGCGGAAACCACAGACGTCACCTCTGCCAAGGGCAGTTTGTTGCAATCACAGGTGTATCATCCTTTAACTTGGCAGTTCTGCTCCCAGGGATTGATCCTCAACTCAGTCTTGTGGGGCACTGAAGACAAGTGGAAAAGGATGTTCCCAGGAGCCCTGGTACCATAGCAAAAGCTTGGAAATGACCTACAGGCCCTGCTGTAGGGGACTAGATGAGCACACAACAGTGGCCCACTAATGGAATACTGTGTGGCTGTTAAAACAGCAAGGAGGGTCTGTCTGGATGAATGTGAAGCAATCTCCAACATTTATATTAAGAGAAAGGGAGTAAGATGCAGAATAGTGAGTTGACGTTTTTATAGACTAAAGCTGGGGTGTGTGTGCATTCTTATTGCTGGTGCATGCATTGAGTTTCTCTGGGAGAAAAACCCAGGAATGCCCTTCAATGGGAAGGGAACCAGGGCAGGTCTGGGAGATTTGTTACCACTTTATATCCTTTGGTTCCTTGGAATTTTGAGCAGTGTGCTAACATCACCCATTGCAAAATAATTAAAATAAATTTTCACATCTAAATTGAAACACACGCACAAAACTGTCAAAGCTCTGTCCTTCCAGATTTTCACAAGCCTGGCTAGAGCAGGCCACGAGCACCTGTGTGCAGCCTCCTGCAAGTAGCTCTCCTGATAGGGGCCTCAGGTGCCCAGTACCAGAAATGGGGCTGGGCTGTGTGGTCCTTACAGGTCCCTCAGGCTCTCTACATCTCTGCTCCCCTATCCTTCCCTACCTGGGCTCCAGTCCCTGGGGCCTCCTGCTGAAGCTCTTTCCCCTTGATCATCAGGCCAGGCCCTAATCTCCACCCGTCAGCCTGGGGCCTGGTTTCAGCCCTGCTTCACATTAATTCCCACCCCACCACCAAGGCAGCCCATTTGGACCATGCTTATTGGGGCAGTTCTGCCTGTTTCTAAAGCAAAGACTTTTTTTCCTCCTGGAAAGGACTTCACAAAGCCTAGTTGTCTCTAAGTGATGTGGGAGCGATAGCAGGGTTTCGAGCAGAAGGCTCTGTGACCTGACCTAGGTGTACCGGGGTCTCTCTGGCTGCTGTGTGGGGCAGAGCCTAGGGGCCAGGGAGCATGGGCCAAAGCTGAGAGCACAGCGAGGGGGCTGAGAAGCCCCCACGAGATGAGCTGATGAAGGCCAGGACCCATGTGAAAGTGGTGGGGTGTGGAAGAAGCAGCCAGACTCTAGGATGATCCCAGAGTAGTGATCACAGATTGGATGTGGGATGAGAGAAAGGAGAGAAGAGGGGCTCTACAGCACCAGAAGGATGCCATTTGCTCAGAGATGAAATAATTTCACCAAAGTCATGTAGCTTGGAGATACAGAGCTGGGACCAGAAACCAGGGTCATGCCCTTTCCTGTACCCTGGGCCCCTCTGGCATCTGGTGAATCTGGACCCTCTCTCAGATGAAGGTTTGTAAAAACGCATGATTACATGCACAGATTTACAAAGGAAACAAGTTGCCTTGAAGTACAAATATCAAAATATTTTTTTAAACTGATTTGTGATAATCACATATTGCTTCTGTATTAATGCATTCAGTTACAAAATCTAGCGATGGATCTAGTACCTTCCATCATTTCAAAGTTGTGATGAGTGTAAACAATATGTCATAGATGTCCACAACTCTGTGGTAAGACACAGCAATATCTGTGATTTCTACTGACGACAAAACCCTACGTGTTGGGACTCCCACTGTTTGTGGCCTATATTAATCACTGTAAGAAAACCTCACTTCAGTTAGAGATTAGTGGGGAAAAAAATAAAATGTAACCTTCTCCATCCAAGTTCACAGATTCCTTGAATTCTATTCACAGATCCCTCAGGGGCCCAAGGACATCTGTTAAAAACACCTGGTTTATATACTGGCTTTTCAGTATTAATCATATCTGTATACATTCTCATTCTATTTTTTGAAATCCAAACAATTTAGGGATATGTAAAAAAGAACACACCATCACCATCACCTTCATTGTAATCCCCTCCTCTGAAGCAAATCACCACTGTTAAAAGTTTGTGTCCTCTAGGCCTTTATCTGTGTACATATGAAAATACATCATTTGGATCATTCTTACACACAAATGGGTCCACACTCTAAGTAATGTTCTGCATCTTGCTTTTTTTACCCAAGAGTATATCTGGCTCATCTTTTTAGATCAGCAACTCATGAAGGTCAACCTCATTCTTTTTAACAGCTGCATAGTAATCCGTGACACAGGCATACTGGAATTTATCATGTGTTGATTATGTAACCATGTTCCAGGCCCTTTACATGGGAACTCATGTTGGGAACTCTCCCTACAACCTGTAGATAAGAGGATGATTATCTCCATTCTAAAGAAGAGTCCCAGAAAGGTAGAGGTACCTGCCCAATACCTCAATGTAAACCAAACCCACCAACACAAGGTTCTATAGAATGTTTATCTGTAGTTGACAAAATGCTTTTCCCAAACATGAACAACATGCACCATTTTCCATGGAAGAGACAGGCAGAGGTCAACTGTTATTGATCTTTTTGATTCTCTAACACACCAGACACAGTCCCACCTCCGGGCCTTTGCACTTGCCTTTCTCTCTGCCTGGAATTCCCTTCCTCCTGACTTTCCCACCTCTGGCTCCTTCACATCCTCTTGGCTCAATGGCCCCCTCTGGTGAGGGTTTCCCTGCCACTCTGGCTAACCTTGCCCCAACCCCACTTGTTACCCTATCTTTTTTTCTCCATAACACTCATCAGTATTGGAATTTAACCAATGGATTTAGTGAAAGTGCCCTGCAATCCGAAAACTTGTCAATTTATTCATTCCTGATCCTCTAGTCCCTAGTACAGGGCACAGCACATAGTAGGTACTCAAGAAATAATTCCTGAGTGAATACATGAATGAAACTCGGAGGGTGAGGGATTAGTTTGAGGAAATGTGTTTATTATTATCATACAGATTTATATATAGGACATTTCAAAGAACCTTGTGTTGGTGAGTTTGGTTTTTATTGAGGTATAATCCACATGCAGTGAAATTCACCTTTTTTTAGTTGAAGTATAGTTGATATACAGTATTGTATTGGTTTCAAGTACACAACATAGTGATTCAACAGTTCTCTATACTATTATGCTCAGCCCGATTAGTGTAGTTACTGTCAACATGGAAGGATGTTATAGAATTACTGACTATATTCTCTATGCTGTACTTTTATCCCCATGACTAACTTACATTATGACTGACATTCTGTGCCTTTTTATCTCCTTCACCTATTTCACCTTTCTAACAACATACAGTTCTGAGTTTTGACAAATGTATACAGTTATGCAACCATTACCACAATCATGATATAAAACATTGCCAACACCCCAAAATTCCCATGTCTCTTTGCAGTCAATCTCTGCCCCCAGACCTCTAGGAACCACAGATTCTGACTTCCAGAAAGCCATGTAAGTGGAATCCTGCAATGTATAGCCTTTTGAGCTTGGCTTATTTCACTCAGAATAATATATCTGAGATTCATCTATGTTGCTGTGTACATCAATAGTTCCTTCCTTTTTTATTCATGAGTAGAGTCCTTTGGATGGATGGACCCCAGCTGTTTATATGTTTGCTAATTGAAGTCTTTTTTTACATAAATGATGCAGGAGAAACCAGGCTTGAGCATATCTCCTCAGCCACTGAGACTGCTCATATACAGATGCTCATCTCTTGTCTGTCCACAAAACCTTCCTTCCTCCCCAGCCCTTGCTTGTCAAAACTCCTTTCCTTTCCTTCAAGAACCTTTGCAAATGCCCTTTCCCCAACAAGGAGCAGGGTTTACTGTCCCCATGTCACAGACTAGTAAAGCAAGCCTAAGAGAAATATAGCCCTCCACTATTAGAGGCCCACGGCTAGAGTATAGGAGAGCCAGAATTCAAAACCAGGAAGAGAGTTGGTGGCCCAAAGGCCAAAGATTAGCCTCTTTGTAGGCTGGAGGGATGGTGGGAGATCAGGCCCACAATTCCAACCTCAGCCCTGAGAATCTTCCAGCGTGAGAGCGACAGAGAAGGGGCAGGTCAATCCTCTGGGGACAGGGACAGTGGCAGATCTCATCCTGGGCTGTTCCTTCCCCCACACTTCCAGCTCATGCCTGAATCCTGGGCCGGACCCAGGCTAACATTAGTCACCAGAGCCCCAAACTAGCTAAACTGAGCCCATCTGGCCCCGATTATCCATCTCGGGGCCCACGTTGTGGGCAGGTGTGGCAAACTGGATGATAGCCTTCCCCCCACCTAGCTTCTTGTGGCCACAAAACAAGTTGGGGACCAATGAGGGTGCCTAGGGAACTCCCATCACTCGAGATGACTCCCCAGCCCAGCTCTGCAGACTGAAGAAGGCCCTGGGCAAGGAATCAGGGAACCTAGCCTGCCAGGTGGTGACCTTGGGCAAATCTTCTGGGCCTCAGTTTGTCCATCTACAAATGAGAGGCTAGGGGGAGATGCCCAAGGTTTCACCTTAGGAATGAACTTGCTATTTGTCTGCCTGGAGCTGAAGCTCAGGGTACGGGGGTCTGCATTTTAAACAAGGTTCCTTGCAGTTTGTGACTCATAGGAAAGTCCAAGAGCAGCCTTAGTATAGATCTGCTTACCTTTATCAGCCTGCTGCACCCCAGCCAGCCACATGTTAGACTCCTCAGGGATCTGATAGGGGTGTGGTAGGGAGGACACAAGAGGTTGACCTATGGGGATGACAGTAGCCTGGCCCAGAATGGAAGAAACTGAACATATTTGAAACTCACACTGGGATCACATCAATAAAAGGCCAGAACTTACTAATGGATTGAGTGCAGCAGTTGAGCAAAAGAGAAGAATCAAGGATGAGGTGTTTGGGGCTTAAGAACTGGGTAGAGCCATTTTCTGGAACAGAAAAGATGAGGGAAGAACAGGGTGGGGCTGCAGGGACAGAAGCAGTTGGATGCTTTTGCTTGAGATGATTGGAGATGATTGCTGGAAACTCCCAGGGAGATGGTGAGTAGGTGGGACATTAGGGGAGAAGTCTGGGTGGGAGACGGAGATGACACCATCGGCATGTAAGGGTTGTGAATGTCCTGGGGCCACCTGGAGCACCTGCAGGAGGCCCTGACACGTCTGGGTTCTTGGACACTTTGGCATCTGGTCCTGAGTGAAGCTAATGGAGTCCCTTTTCAGAATAATACTTTTAAATGCAGAAAATAAAAGCATAAGAGCCCCCAGTGGTATTGCAATTCTAATCAAAATATTAAAAATTAACTGTACTGTAGCTGTGGCATTATCCAGTGGTGGGTTTGGGAATGTCCATAATTCCAAAGTCATAACGAGTAAAAAACAATATTTGAAGATATTATAACACCTGCATTGTGATAAGAAAATATTTGTAATTTCTATTGGTAATGAATTTCAGGATAGCTAACAGTGCTATGGTTTGTGGCTTCTGCTCATAATTAAAGGAAATGCCCATTTTTAATTACAAGTTAGTGATCAAAAGATGTGATTTTTTTCTCACTCAAGTTCATGGACACCCTGAATTCTCTTCACAGAACTTGCAGTCCCCCATTAAGGACCTTTGACCTAGGGAGAGAATGTACAGAAAGATGAGGGTCTAGGACTAGGCCAAGAGAGCCCCTCAGCATGCCGAAGCCTGACAAAGGAGGACTCAGAGAGGGGGTGATGGCGTGGGGGGTAGGAGAAAGCTAGGAGAGGAGCATCTGGGAAGTGCTTCCAGAAAAGGGGAGTGGTCACCCGGGTTGACTGCTGCAGAGGTGGACAGCAAGATGAGAACAGGGAAGTGTCCTTTGCCCCCCACCCCTTGTCAAGAAGGCCATGGCGAGGCAAATTAAAGAGTGAAGGAGATCCCTGGTCTGGGGACAGGCCGAGGTGCACAGGTTCAACAGTAGGGTTTATATTTTTTCTTGAGTGTGGTCAATACACACAATTCTTTATGCGCTTTTTGTATGTGGGAAGTATACCCTAATAAAGCTAATTTTTTAAAGGTGAGGGTGGGGATGGAGGTAAGAAAATGGAGACAACTTGTTCAAGACACTTTGTTGTTGAGAGGAAAGAAATTGGAGATGCAGCTGGAGGGGTCTCTGAGGTCAAGAGTTTTTTTCTTTAATTTTCAGATAGGAGCTGTTGGAACACATTTTTCTCCTACAGGGGACAGTGAGGTGAGGAACTGATGAGGCAGGGGAAGAAGGAAGGGGCCTAAGGAGCAAAGGCTTGAGAAGCTTGGACATCCTGTCTCCCTGGTCCTGGGTCCCTTTGGTGACCTCTGCACCACGGCCTATCACACTGAGCGAGCATCAGATTCACCTGGGTGGCTAGACGCCCTCCCAGAATTTCAGATTCAGTAGGTCTGGGGTGAGATCTAGAAATGCGTGTTTCAGACAAGGGCCCTGCTGATGCTGTTGCAAGGACCACACTTGAGAGTCACTGCTCTCAACACGAGCACCGCCCCGGGCGCCCCCTTCAGGATTTGAGCGTGCACTACAATGGAAACGTGCTCCTTCAAAAGCACTGAGGGCAGAGAGGGGAGCAGACAGTTGAGAAAGAAGAGGGGAGAAAAGGTGAAGGAGGAAGCAGCCAAAGCCTGGCCCCCCAGCCAAGGTCATCACCTCTCCCTGGGGAGCACTAGTCTTCCCAGGGACCCTGAGAGCTGTTTTGTAAGACCTCCTGGAAGACTGAAGGAGAGGGAGAGAGAAGGAGCCAGGGCAGGAGGTAGGGATGGTCGGGGGAGACCAGCTTATGCATAGAACAGAGAGGGGGTGGAGGAGGGGCACCGGCTGCACCACTGGCACTGAGCCCTGAGAACACGCTGTTCACCTTTGCAACTTGATCCTGACCTCGAGCCAGACCAGCTTCTCCTGCTCTTGGGAAAGAAAGCAGCCTGTGAAAAAATGAAAGTGTGTTGGATCCCAGAACATCCCAGCTTGGAGAACCATTGGATACTGGCAGCTTTAGCCTCCTTTGGCAGAAAATAGAAAGCCCAGCTTGGCAGATGGACCTGTAACCTCTTGTAAGGGGAAAAATGTGTCCCCACTCCCTGATGGCTGGCTCACCCCTAGGAAGCTGGGTAACAGGCATGACACTGGGGGCTGTACTCTGACCCTTACTGCTCCCCCTTTTCCATCAACTCATTGAACATATATTTATTGAGCACCAGCTGTGTGCTAAGCATTGTTCCAGACACAGAAGTAAAGTAGTTAATAAGACCAAGCCCCTGGATTCATGGAACTGACATTTCAAGGGTATAATAGGCAATAGATAAATATGTAATGTAAGGTAAGGAGTGATAAGTGGTAAGAAGAGACGTGAAATGGTATGAGAGAGTGAGCCATGCAGAAGGAGATGGGGGTGAGGGGGGGTTTCCAGGCAGAGAGAACAGCATGTGCAAAGGCCCTGAGTTAGGTACATGTTGCTGTGTTGGAGGGATGTCATGAAGGCCAGTGCATCTAAAACTGAGGGAGAAAGGACCAGGAGAGGAAATTAGAGTGATAGTGAGAGGCCAGGTCATGGAGGCAGCTGCAATCATAAGGAGGATTTTGGCTTTTCTTCTGACTCAGATAGGAACCCTGGGAGCTTTTTGAGTAGAGGAGGAATGTGATTTAACTTAGGTTTAACTGGATCCCTCTGGCTGTAGAGTAGAAAATGGACTATAGATGGGACAAGGACAGAGACAGAGAAGCCAGGGAGAAAGCTACTGGAATACTCCAGGCAAGAAGTACTGGTGGCCTGGCCTGGCAGGGAGGCCTCCCCTGGTTTCTCTATGTCCTTCAAATCACACATGGAAAGGACAGGAGCCTTCTCCCAACCCTTACCCACCCCTAGCCCATGATTTCCCCACAGCTAGAAAGGTACATCCAGCTGAACTTGAGGTCTGAGCTGGTGCAGGCCCAGCAGCACATGGTCCAGAACCAGACAGCCACCATGCTGGAGCTGGGCACCAACCTCCTGAACCAGACGACCGCCCAGACCCACAAGCTGACCGAAGTGGAGGCGCAGGTAATTGAGGGTGAGCAGGTTACATGGGGTGGGGGGTGGGGGGGCCTGTGGCTAACAGCCCAGGTCATCTTGTCTTGACCTCTGTCCTCCCTGGGTAAGTTAGGGCCTCCTCTGGGCTTGCAGCCCCCTGGGGCCCCTCCCTGATGAGCCTGTCACCAAACTTCTACCCACCAGGCCATGAGCCCTGGGGGCGGACACTGGGTTTGGCCCTTCTGCCTCTGTGACTCCCATGTCCAAGTCTGTGCTGGGCATTGGGATGGGGGGAGGGACAGCACACTCCCCCACTCCCTCAGGGGGCTCAATGCTCCAGGGTAAGACAATGACAGATCTCAGGGGAGCCAACAACTCTGAGAGAGGGGCACTGGAAGCAGCAAAGACAGAATGGGAGAGCAGGTGTATAAATGAGAGGGTGAATCCATGAATGGATGAAAAGATGAGACACATGGGCATGTGTTTGTTGCACCCCTACTGTGTGCCAGCCATTGCTGGACATGCTTGGTTCTACTTTATAGCAGTAAATAAAACAGGCGTACATCCCAACTCCCAAAGAACTTCATCTCTAATGAGTACCAAGAAAAAACTCACAGGATAAATTGTATATAATATGTGTGTGTGTGTGTGTGTGTGTGTATATATATATATATATTATATATATAATATATATCTTGTCTTGACCTCTGTCCTCCCTGGGTAAGTTAGGGCCTCCTCTGGGCCTGCAGCCCCCTGGGGCCCCTCCCTGATGACCCTGTCACCAAACTGCTACCTACCAGGCCGTGAGCCCTGGGGGCATATATATATTATATATATATGAGATGGTGATAGTTCTGAGAAAAATAACACACATGAGAGAGCGATAGGGACTGTGTGCTGGGAAAGCTTGAAGGGATAAATTGCAGTTTAGATAGTGAGGCTACCACTGAGAAGGTAGGATTGGAGCCAGGCTTACTGAGAGAGCATTCCAGACAGTGGAAGCAGCATGTGCAAAGACCCAGAGGTGGAACCTGCTGGCAAGCTCCAGGAACATCAAGGAGGCCAGTGTGTCTGGAACGACCAGGGGTAGTGTAGTAGGGACAGATGGCATTGCTGGGCCTAGCAGCCCATGGTAAGGACTGGGGCTTTTCCACTGTGTGAGGTAGGAGCCTCAGGGAGATTTTGAGCAGAGGGGACACACCTTAAAAGGCTGCCTCAGGCTGCTGAGCAGAGAATGGACTGCAGGGATGAGGGTGGGAATAGAAAGGACTGTGTGGAGGTTGGCACAGGGCACAGGATGAGAGACGATGGAGGCCAGGGCCAGAGTGGGGGCCACAGAGGTGGAGGGAGGTGGTTAGGTACCCATTTGGAAGGCTGAGCTGATGGGACTTGCCAATGGATTAGATGTGGGGGTCGAGGGTGACTCCTCCCAGGGCCTGAGCCGCAGGAGGGATGGAAGGGCTATACGCAGTGATGGGGAGGAACAGGTTCAGGAAGCAGATGACATGCTCAGTTAGGGCCTGTGAGTGAGTGGATGAATGGATGAATGGATGAACAACCACAAGAACTAACTACTGAAGGGTGGAAATAAGTCAACAAGTTTTGGAAATAGCAGGGCCTGTGGGCAGGTGGGCGTCTGTCTGCTGAGCAGGGCTCCTGCAGCTCGTAGCCCCCCACGCCCTCCTGTTCCCCGGAACAGGTTCTGAACCAGACCTCGCGGATGGAGATCCAGCTGCTGGAGACCTCACTGTCCACCAACAAGCTGGAGAAGCAGCTGCTGCTGCAGGGCCATGAGCTCCATCGGCTTCAGGACCACAACAGGTGGGCACTGGCTCCCTGGCACACTGGCACCTGGCCAAGACAGGGGCTGGGACCCAAGTGGAGTTGGGACCCAGGATGGGCACCGAGCCAGGGCTGGACTGGGGCTAGTGCCTGAGATGGGGACAGGGGCCAGAGCCAGGGACCTGGCATAGGACTGGAGGTAGGGACCGTTTCAGGGGCTGAGGCTGGAGCTAGAGTAAGGACTATCTAGGGCTGGGCTAAGGACTGTAACCAGGGTTGGAGACCAGACTGAAGCTGGGAGTAAGGTGGACATGCACTGAGCTAGGCTGGGGCTGGGGCCTGTCTACCCAGCACTGGGTGGGGACAGGGACTGGCATTTTTCTGAGGCTCAGGACACCCTGATTCTTTCTCCGTTCTTTCTTTCCTTCCTTCCTATATTTATTTATTTTATGAATTTTAACAGCTTTATTAATCTACAATTTACATACCATGCAATTCACCCTGTAAATTTTAATCTGATTGACTTCTTTGTAAATAAATAAACCTGATCTTATCCAATTCCCGTCCCAAAAGCATCTACAGTTAACAAGTTTCTTGTCTACACTAGCAAAGAATCTCTGTATTTATAAGCAAAGAAGCAAGAGGGGAACACCCTTAAATTACAAAGAAAGAAAGTCATGGGGTACAGATAAGACAGATAAACAGACATCTGAGCCTGATTTCATCTCAGTTTCGAGCTGCGTGGAGAAAAACTACCAACGTCAAGGTGCTGGAGGAGACAAACCCCATGCACTGAAGCAGCCACAGGCCCGTGTACAGGCTGAGATGTTGTTGCTCACATGCTGGGTCAAGATAAGGCCATACGATGGCCAAGCTCCCTCTGATCTGCATACAGTTAATGATAGTTTGTCCACCCTAAGGTGTGGGAGGACAAGGCTTGGGACACTTTGAATCACTCTGAATTGGCACCAGGTGCCTAGAAACCGGTGAAGATGGAGGAGATGACCAATAAGCTCTCAGACCTCAGAGACAGCTAAAATTCTAGAATCCCAGTGTGCCCAAGTTCTCTATCTTTCAACAGCATGACTTGGAGTCCAGGGAAAATTCCTTCTGTTCTGGCTGGACTCATTGTTTTAGTCTGGAAAACAGGTCAGCATCATCTCATATATAGGACAATGTCAGCTTCCTTTCCCTGTGTCTCAGCCACCACCCACTCACAGCCAGGGTGACCACTGTTCCTAGTTTCTTGTGTGTCCTTCCATGTGTGCAACTGACAATTATTGTTGGAAGCTCTTACCACTTACCAAACGACAGGCACTATCAGATGGTGGGGTTACAGAAGTGAACACATAGACACAAATCCCTGTCCTCGTGGACCTGAAGTTCCAGAAGCTGATATTCCGGGGTTTCCTACAGATATTAGACAAATATGCATGCATAGTCCCTTTTTTTAACCCTTTTTAAATCCAAATGTAGCAGACTGCTTTTCCACACTTTTTTTTTTAGTTATCCTGGAAACAGTTCTGTAATTGCATGTCACACTTGCTCATTGTTTTCTCCAACTGCAGGACATTCTGTGGTATAGCTGTCCCTCCATTTATTTCCCCAGTCCCCAGTTAATGGGTCATGAGGTTGTTGCCAGTCTTTTCCCACTCTAGCCAGTGATGTGATGAATAATGTCCCCATATCTCGTTGCACACATGTGAGCAGATCTGTAGGATGAAATGCCAAAAGCGGAAGAGCTGAGGAAAATGCTTCTTTCTTTCTTTTTTAAAATTCGTCTTCATTTTTTTTAACACATGACAGAAATGCCTCATGCTTGTTACCTCACCAGACAATAGAGACCTGCGGAACATGAGAGGGAAATCGGTCCCCTTCACCTGCCCCAAACTGCCTCCTCTCCATCTCCGTCCACTCAGACCTGCTCTGGATGGATTTCCTTTCATTTTCTCCACACACACAGGCACCACTGTGTCCTTCCACATGTCTCTCCACACCTTGTCCTGTAAACTCACTGGTACTACACTGACATTAGTACTTCTTCTCTTTCTCTTTTTTATCTTCCCAAGTGCGATGTTAAACTAGAGGCACTGTTGTGCCAAGATCAGCCCACTCCCAGTCCTGGGCATCTTTCCAATTCTGTGCAAACCCGCTCTGTCCCCTTCCTCTTCATGGCTCCAGAACATTGCCAGAGACACCAAAACAGAATGGCTTCTGCCACTCCTCGCTGGTGGGTATCAGACTGTTTGGTCTTTCCCTATTATAACCATTCCCCCAGGGGGCATTCTTGCCTTGCTCCCCGGACGTTAGCTCCTGAGAGAAGATTGCTAGGGCAAAGGGCAGCGTGTTTGTAGTTTGATAATGGCTCCCTGGTTGCTGGCCTGGCCCTTGCACCCCCACCTCTTTCCTCTACTGGATCCCAGTCCATCTTAGTCCAGGGCCAGGTCCCTGTCTCTTCCCTTCCTCACTCTGAGCCATTGATGTTCACGGACCTCCGAGCTGTGTAACCCTGAGCCCAGGGCGGGTCTGTGACGCGGAGTCACCACGGGACCCAGGGGAGAGCCGACAAGCGTGACTGCATGGCGGGGACGGCGGACTCACCCAGTGTGCCTCCGCCCCGCAGCGCCCTGGAGACGCGGGTGCAGGCCCTGGAGACGCAGCAGCAGGCGGAGCTGGCCAGCCTCCGCGGCGAGAAGGAGCGGCTGCGGCGCCTGCTGGGCCGCCAGAGCGGCGCCCTAGCCGGCCTCGAGCGCAGCCTGCGCGCCGCCAGCAGCAACTCCAGCCTCCTGCAGCGCCAGCAGCGCCAGCTGCTCGAGTCGGTGCAGCGCCTGGTGCGCGTCGTGGCCCATGGCCCGGGTGAGCGAGTAGTGTGCGCCCGGTGCGGGAAGGGCAGAAGAGGGGAGGAGACCCCTCTTCCCCTCCGGGTTCACTCCGGCCCTGAAAGCCACCCCAGGAAAGGCCCCACCCCTCTCCCACCACCTGTGAAATAGGAATAGCAACAAACAGTAATAACAATGGTGACAACAGACGTAAGAGGAACCAATCCAGACTCTACCCCCTGCCTCCATGAGTGACCTTGGGCAGGCCCCTGCCCCTCTCTTGACTGGGGTTTCCCCATCTCTTTAATGGGGTGATCATAATACAAGGACTCCAGGAGCCCAGACTGACAAGTTTGGGTTCCAGGATCCACCGTCCATCCACACCCCACTCCCAGGGCCTCAGTGTTCCTATGGATAGAATGGAAAGGTTGGACTCAGCACCCCGAAGGGCTTCTCTCACCCTAATGCCCTTGCCCTCCAAGCCGAGCAGTGGTGAGGAGGCATCTCTGGGCCTGGCTTCTGAGCAGAGAAAACAATGTCTAGGCAGGGTCCCCATGTTCACTGACTCCCTCTAACAGGGCCCACTTGAGGTGGCCAGGGCATTCCTGGTTTCAGCATCAATCACTCAGTCAACAAACCTTCACTGAGCACCCACTGTGTGCCAGGCTCAGTGCTGGGTGCTGGGGACACAGCAGTGAAGAGCATAGCTGTGGTGCCTGTCTCTTACAAAAATGCCCAAGCCTCCGTCTGTGAGTCTCAGGGAAGGAGGAGGATATTCGATGCACATTTGTTGAGTGCCTACTATGTGCCAGATTCTCTGCTAGCAGTGTTCCTGAAGTTTCTAGACCATGGAAGGCCTATAAGGCTGTGCTGAGGAAAGGAGACTCCAACCTGAGGGCAGTGGGAGCCGTGGGAGGGTTTTGAACCAGGTGGGACTATGTTTGAGGAAGCCTGATTGGAACCAGGGAGTGGAGAATGGCTTGGTGAGAAAGAGCAAGGAAAGCTTGCCACAGGGGAGGCTGCAAAGCCTTTAAGGCACAAGGAATCCAGCAATGGTGATGGATTCCAGGCACTGTGGCTGGCAGTGATTTGGGAACAGAGGATGGCACCATGGCTCCATCTAAGGCAGGCACGCCATGCAGGCTGGGGGTTTGAGGTCCCAAGGCACTACAGAGTTGTTTCTCTTCCTTGTCTAGACAGAGACACTGAAAGAGGATTAGTCACCAGGTCTAGAACAAAAGATTGGATGGAAGCGGGCCCAGGAACCAGGTGTCCTTAAAGCCTAGCAGGAAGCAGGCAACCCCCTCTCTGCCTGGCTTTGTTCCAGTCAGGTGTAGGCTGGCCAAGAGTGGAGAACTTAGGGTGCTCAGCAGGTTAGAAGGACAGGGACACAGGTAGAAAAGACGTAACCCCTGCACAATATAAGAAGCAGACTTCATTAACTCAGTATTTTTGTCCAGCCTTAAACAGGCTCAGTGGTGGAGACCCAAGAGGAGGTGGGTAGAAGGCAAGGCACTGACTCTCCAGTAGATGGACCAGAGTTCAAGCTTCACTTTCTAGCTCTGGGACTTTGCACAAGTCATTTAATGTCTCAATTTTCCTCACCCATAAAATGGGCATAATAATAGCAGCTATCCCACAGACTTCTTGTACAGAGGATCACATGAGTTCAGGTACATGAAGGGGCTGAGCACAGTGCCTAGGGCCAAAAGGGGGTCCAACTGGCACAAAGGTTCAGAGGGAGTCTGGACTGGGGCCAAACTATGTTGCATATCAATGCTGGTCCATCCCTAGTCAATGCCACCCAAAATAGTTTTCCTGAGCCCAAACTGCCCTTGGCAGTACCTGGCTAAGAAACACTACAATACATAGTGGGTATTTCACTTTTATTGCTATTATGGTTGTTGACTAAGGGAAACAATAGTGAGCAGAGCCTTGGGAAGGAGAGCTGAAAAATCTGAGGCCGACCCCCAGCCCTGCCTCTGCCTGGCTGGGTGAAGCAGGACCTGTCCTGATTGCCTCTAGGTCAGCCCCTTCCCCATGTTTAGCTGGACTTCATTTTGCAATGGGCCAGAGGGCTGACTGACAGATGGGGCCACAGAAACCCTGTCCAGGGAATGTTTCTGCATGGGCTAGGATGGATTTGGGGCCTTAGTCACTTCATTTGTGATCTGGGAACAACAGCCTCCTTCCAACAGGTGCTCCGGCGCCAGGATCCAGGATCCAGGTTCAATATGAGGTCAAAACAGGAAGTCCTGCCCCTTGGCAGCCTTCTGGTTCCTCACTGGTGAGGATACCTGTCCATCCGGAACTTTAGCCCTACCCACACAGAGGTTGGATTCTGGTGGAATCACAGCCCATACCTCCCAACTGGATGCCACTAAAGGAACCAGAGAGGGGATTTGAAACCCCTGTTGTTTATTTATCAACAGTCACTTTTTTCAGGCTAGGCATGGAGGCCCCCAGGGTCCTGGTGGTGTTCAGTCGTTAAACTAGTATTCTCCTCAGGGAAGAAACACAGGCCCCTAAGACCAGAGGTCGGATCCCAGGAGAAGGTAATGAGGGGCCCACCTCCAGGGATACGGGGATATCCGGCTGGAGGAGTGGGCTGTGGAGGGGGTCCCAGGCCTCCTACCCAAGGAAGGTCTGAGAACAAATCCCCCATAAGACCTGGAGGGAGAGAAGGCTTGGCCCAGCCCAGCTGTGTGCCCTGGAGCCAGTTACCTCACCCTTGGGCCACAGTTTCCTGGTCTGCGAAATGAGGAAGCACTTCATTGGAGTTCAGGCCCCACTTACCTCTCCTGGAAGACTCCAGCAGCTTCCTCTCTGGCCTTCCTGGTTTGAGTTTCATCCCCTTCAGTCTGTTCCACATCCTGGCCAGGGTGCTCCTCCTTGGCACAGGCTGGGCCCCTCATCCTCGTGTTCAAGGCTGAGCTGGGCCCTGCTGCAGTCTCAGCTCATGTCTCTTTCCTTGGCGAACCCTCTGTGCCACTTCGCCCTACTCCTCTTAGATTCAGCAAGCAGCCAGTACTTTTTTGATCCTGAGCTCTGCTCTCAGGGTGTGAGTTACTGCCCATCCCTGGCCTCCGTCAGTTCCCTAATGCTCCCCCTATCCCTGCACACACCAGGACTGTTTCCACCTTGAAGACTTTGCATATGCTGTTCCCACTGCCTGGAACACCTCCTGTTCTCCACCTGGGCAACTCCTGCTCCTTATCCAGATCCCAGCTCACTGTGACCTCCCCTAGGGAACCTTCCCACGTCTGATACATCTCCCCATCTCCAGCACCTCCCAACCCAGAACCTGGCACAGAGCTGGCAGGAGTACCCACCTGGCCCCTCCCTTCTCTCCTTAGCTCACCTCCAATTGCTTTTGCTTTGTCCCATTGCAGCCTCCATGAGGGCAGCTGAGCAGGTGTTCCAGGACTGTGCAGAGATCCAGCGCTTCGGGGCCAATGCCAGTGGCATCTACACCATCCATGTGGCCAATATGACAGAGCCCAGGAAGGTTAGGGGTCCCCCCCTGGGGGCTGAGGCTGTTAGGGTGCTGAGCCAAGGGCCTCCTAGACAGGCACACCACCATCACCCCATCAGCTTCAGGCTTTGTCCAACATCTGAGATACCAGAGAAGGTGGGGTGGCCCTGCCTTCTAGAGCCCCCACCCAGTCAGGTGTCATCATGGGGTTAAGGCAGAAGTTCCCAGAGTTGGAAGTACATCCTTCTCCTGCATCTTTTACTTGGAAAGCAGGAAAAGGTTCTGTGTTGGTTAACAAATAACAAATATAACAAAAACTCTGACTTTCCGGGGGTTTAACAGAAAGTTTATTTCTAGTTTACCTATAGTCCAGTTGAATGCAGGTGTGGGGGCTCTGCTGCATGTGCCAAATTAGGGACCAGGGCTAATGAAGACCCCACCATCTTCAATGAGTGGCTTCCAAGGTTGCCCTGAGCATTGAGATCCAGTTATCAGATGGATAGGGGGGTTAAGGAAAAGCATGGATATCAGGCCAGAGGGTTTCAGGGCCAGGTCCAGAAATGGAAGAGAATGTGGAATAGCTAGCCTGTCTTCCTGCTCCAAGATTCCCTTTTCAGCCCTTCTGAATGTATCAAGAAGAATGGCTCAGTTTGTTTCCAGAGTCTTTAACACTTGTCACACCTGCTAAACTCCTCTCTTGACAAAGAGACATCCGGCTCTCAATTTCTAGCTAGAATTCTGTAGACTATTTTGGTTTTGTTTTATTTATCTTTACATTATCTGAATAAAGGCAAGTATTACTAGTTTTCCATTTATGGTACTGATAAGGTTTCCTTTTAAAATACATTTAATCTAAGTATTTAAGTTTAAAGAAAATGACACTATTTTTTTTTTTACTTATTCTTGCTACTTTACAGATAATATTTTTTAATAATTTATTTTGGTATCATTATTCTACAATTACATGTGCAATATTATGGTTATTAAACTACCCCCTTCATCAGGTCCCCCCCACCAACCCCGTTACGGCCACTGTCCATCAGCGTAGAGTCACTACTTGTCTTCTCTTAGTTGTACTGCCCTCCCCGTGCCCCCCCAACATTACATCTGCTAATTGTAATGCCCCTTTTTCCCCTGTTACCCCTCCCTTCCCACCCATCTTCCCTAGTACCTTTCCCTTTGGTAACTATTAGTCCATTCTTGGGTTCTGTGAGTCTGCTGCTGTTTTGTTCCTTCAGTTTTTTTCGTTGTTCTTATACTCCACATATGAGTGAAATCATTTGATACTTGTCTTTTTCGGCTTGGCTTATTTCACTGAGCATAATACCCTCTAGCTCCATCCATGTTGTTGCAAATGGTAGGATTTGTTTTCTTCTTATGGCTGTATAATATTCCATTGTGTATATGTACCACATCTTCTTTATCCATTCATCTACTGATGGACACTTAGGTTGCTTCCATTTCTTAGCTATTGTAAATAGTGCTGCGATAAACATAGGGATGCATATGTCTTTTTCAAACAGGGCTGCTGCAGTCTTAGGGTAAATAAAAGGACACTATTTTTTAAGTAAATATTCTATATGACATTAAGTAAATTCAGCTATGGTAGAATTTGGGAAAGTGTGAATGGTTGAAATTTGGGAATGCTGATAGAGAAGGAAGAGCTGGCCTGGGAGGCAAGAGATATGGGCTCAAACTTCGGCTTTACTTTCGACTCACTTGCTTTGAGCAAGTCCCTTCTCTGTGGGCCCCAGTTTCCCTTCCCTCTGCTACCCCCACAACAGATGCTACTGTCTTCTCACCCTGACCTGGCCTGTAGCATCCTAGAGCTACTTCCTCCACTGGAAATGCCACTCCCACTTGTCTCTACATGGCAGACACATCTTCATCCAAGGCCCCATTCCAATGTCACCTCCTCTGAGAAGCCTTCCATGGTTGCCCCATGTCTCCTTAAGAGCTATCCTTGTAGCAGCCCAAACGTTCATAATCAATAGTCTGCCTGCCCTGTCATAGCCTCCTCCAGACCAAGCTAGGCTTGGGAATTGATTTATCTCTGACTTATCTCAGATTAATCTAGCACAGGGCCAAGCACCAAGTGTGTCCTCAATGAACACTGAACATGTAGTGAACTGGCTGGAAAAATAATATGAACAAAGTCAGACTGAAAGATGTGATTGTGATGGATGGTAAGCTCTTTGAGGGGAAGAACTCTTTTTGTCTTATACGTCTTGGCATCCCCCATGCCTTGAAGGAGAAAACATTTGCCCACTGAACATAATAACGTTGCCTGAGTCTGCACTGTGTACCAAGCATGTTATACCTCTCAGCATTTATTCCTTACAGCAACTCTGCAATAGCAAGTGAAAAGCTCCATTTACTTAGGTCCTAGTATGTCCAGGCTCTGTTCTTTATTTTTTCTTTTTATTGAACTGTAGTTGACATACAATATTATGTTAATTTCAAGTATACAACATAGTGATTTGACAGTTATATACATTATTAAATGCTCACCATGGTAAGTGTAGTCACCATAGAAAATTACAGTATTATTGGCTCTATACCTTATGCTGCACTTTTCTTCCCCATGACTTATTTATTTTATAATTAGAAGCTTGTAACTCTTTATGCCCTTCACCTATTTCACCCATCTCCCACCTCCCCTCCCCTCTGGCAAGCACCAGTTTGTTCTCTGTATTTATGAGTCTATTTCTGTTGTGTATGTTCATTTATTTTGTTTTTTAGATTCCACATGCAGGTGAAATCATTTGGGATTTGTCTTTCTTTGACTGATTTATTTCACTTAGCATTATACCCTCTAGGTCCATCCATGTTATTACAAATAGTAAGATTTCAATATTTTTATAGCCAAGTAATATTCCACTATATAATATATGTCCTGCATCTTTTTCCATTCATCCATGAGTGTACACTTGGGTTGCTTCCACATCTTAGCTATTGTAAATGATACTGCAATAAACATAGGGGTGCATGTATCTTTTTGAATTAGTGTTTTTGTTTTTGTGGAGTAAATACCTAGAAGTGGAATTACTGGGTTGTATGGTATTTCTATTTTTAATTTTTTGAGGAACCTCCATACTGCTTTATATAGTGGCTGCACCAATTGACATTCTCACAAACAGTGCACAAGGGTTCCCATTTCTCCACATCCTCACCAACACTTGTTATTTTTTGTCTTTTTGATACTGGCCATTCTGACTGATGTAAGATGATACCTCACTGTGGTTTTGATTTGCGTTTTCCTGATGGGTAGTGATGTGGAGCACCTTTTCATGTGCTTGTTGGCCATCTGTATGTCCATCTGTTTGTTCTTTTGATGACACATGTCATTCTCATAAGCCCAGTTTGCAGATGAGAAGCTGAGGCACAAAGAGGCTAAAGTATTAATATCCCCATTTTACAAGGGAGGAAAAGGAAGGAGCTGAGAGGACATCATTTGCCTTCCACTTAAGAATAATGATGACAGTGGGTGGGGAATTTGAACCTGGATATTTCTAATGCCCTTGACCACCAGGCCCACCTTTGCTCTGTGGGACTCTGTCAACCAGTCACAGTTAGGCTAGCCCAGTCCTGCTTCTGGCTGCCTCCAAGGGCTTCCAACTCCTACCCCTACTCCTCAATTCCCTCCAGGTGTTCTGTGACATGGAGGCCAGTGGAGGCGGATGGACCCTCATCCAGCGCCGTGAGAATGGCAGTGTGAATTTCCAGCGGAACTGGAAGGATTACAAACAGGTAACACAGCTGCCCTACAGAGGGGTTTTTCAGCCCTGAAGCCTGGGGCAGGAAGTGGGTTGTGGACAGGGGATTGGTCAGCCCTCAACCCTTCCCAGAAAAAAATCAGCCCTCTGAAAACCAACAACCTTCAGATTTGCCCCATGCACATTCACTTTCAGGGACTCCATCATCTGAAAATGAACCTTCTTTTTGCAATTTATGATATATATATATCCTAAGAATGAAATTTTAACTTTATTTTTGTTTTAATTTTTGGAAAGATAATACATATACATTGCTAAAACTTTTTAGAGTACAAAAAGGGGAACAGAAAAAAGTAGTCATCTCCCCCCCCACCCTTGGCTGCATTGTCTCTGCACACATTGTGACCACATCTGTAGGAGAGATTTTTTAATGTGGACTTGCTCAAAGACCCCGTGCATTTTACAAAATGAAAAATAGTGCACAATTCTCTTACAGTTTTTTTAAATTAAATTTTGAATAAAGGATTTTTGGCAAGCTGAAAAAAGCTCTTAAGCTTTTGAAAGCAGAAGAAATAGGAAAAGATACTCACATGGAAATACAGCAGTGTTATCTGTGTCTGCTTGTTGTTTATTTGATCAGCATTTAAAAATAAATACCAAATTAAGCTGTGGGTGTTCTTGGACCAGTTGGGCTTTATCATTAAAATGGCAAAGAGAAATAGGGTGCTCAGATGCAGAAATACACAAAAGCGTGCTGAATACTAACCATTAAACAATCAATGGTACAATGTGACTAAAATGGGGAGTGGGGCTTAGGTATTCCCCTGTCCTTGGTGCTGAATTGTTGTTCTGGACAAGGGCATCTGTTTCTCCTAACCCTGGGACGCTGGTGACTCCCAGCTGCCCTAGCTTTACTTCTCTATATTGCTGAAATTTTGCAGTGGCTGCCATGTCACTGAACAAAGTTTGCCCTACAATTTGTGCAGCTGATTAAATCTTTAATTTTTTTATTGATGTTTAACATACATGCAGCTAAGTGTGCAAATCTTAAGTGTGAGACTCGGTGAATTTTTACACCTGTATTCACTTGTGTGACCACCATTCCAAGCTAGATATGCAACACTTCCAGCACCCCCAGAAGTCCTCATTGGGCCCCCTTCTAGTCAATATTCCCCTACGGTAGTTGCTATTCTGACTTCTGTCACCACAGATTAGTTTTTCATGTTATTGAACTTCAAAGAAATGTGATTTCAATTATTTTTAACAGGCTTTCACATTTACAAACATCTTAGTCTTTTTGCTCTAGTTGCTGGGAAGCTTCCACTGGCAGGCCGGTGGAATGAACTTGATCATTAGGCAAAGTAATTTTGGATTAGTGGCCCCTGAGCTTGGCCCAGCCAAGCTTCTCAGCCAGGGGCGTAGCCTCCCTCCTTGGCATGAAGCCCACCCCACCCTCCACTCTCCTTAGGGCTTCGGTGACCCAGCCGGGGAGCACTGGCTGGGCAATGAGGTGGTGCACCAGCTCACCAGCAGGGCAGCCTACTATCTGCGTGTGGAGCTGCAAGACTGGGAAGGCAACGAGGCCTATGCCCAGTATGAACATTTCCAGCTGGGCAGCGAGGGGCAGCTGTACAGGTGGGCTCGGGGCCCAAGCCGGTGGGTGGGCTGCTGTCCCCAGGCTAGTGACTACAGAGTCTGCACCAAGGGTCAGTCCCTGGGCGTCTCCTGTTCCTACCATCTGTCCCCCATTTGGATGCACGTCATGGGATCTGGAGGCAGCTGGTTAGCACTCAACACGTCCCAGCCACTGGGTGGGGTGGAGAGAATGTCACTAACGCTGCCATCCCAGGAGCTCAGGGGCCTTCCAAGCTTGGTCACTCCAACTCAGTCATTTTACAGAGGCCCAGAATGGGGAGGAAACTTTCCCAGCCTGTTCTATGTTGTGGGGCAAGGTGGAAAGATCCCTGGGCTGGGAATTGGAGAGCCTGGGCTCATTCTGGCTGTACTCCACCTTGCTTTGTGAACTAGGACAAATTAAGTTTCTGGCTTCTCTGTGCCTCTGCTTCTTAAGTGCAGAATGCGCTTAAATATGAGTTTATTACAAAATCATCTAGGTCTCTCCCACTCCCTCAACCTGGTTCTTGGCTCTGTTTAGAAAAAGGAATAAGCATTTGCTGAGCACCTACTATGCTCCAGGCACATTAGTCCATTCAGCCCTTCCCACAACACTCTCAGGTAAGCATTGTTTTACCTGCTTTAGTGATGTGGAAACTGAGGCACAGACAGAGCTTAAGTCTCCTGCCTAGAGTTACTAGTTAGGTAGAGGCTGGATATGAACTCAAGTTTCCATGCTACCAAAACTCATGGTGTTTCCATTACATGACATTGCCTCTCTGAGAAACTCAGGATCTTGAAGATACCTGCCTGGTTCTGGTTGTCTTTGAACCAGGACAGAATTGAATTCATAGATTCACACTCACAGAGCTGCAAAGCACTGCACATGTCATCTGGTCCTTCAAATGCTGCTAGAATCTCCTGTATAGCCACAGTCATCATCCAGCCATACTGGAATGCCTCCACTGATGGGGAGGTCACTTCCTCCCAAGGAATCTCTGATGACTCTCTGTTTCCCTGCACTATTCCCATCTCTGGGCCCCCACCCATCTCTCTTCTTCTTAAATGTCGCTGGTTCCTCCAGCTAGGTGGTTCTGACATCCCTTCTCTGGGGACCCACCCCAATCTGACCATATTTCTCCTTAAACTGCAAGGTTCAGAGATGAATGACATGTCCCCTGGGTCTGGGCTAGACAGGGCTGAGCTGGATGTCCCCCTACTCCTCAAGCAGACCAGTAAGTAGCCACAACACCCTGCTCACTTAAATAAGCGACTGACCACCACTTAAGCCAAGGCTCAAGTCGTGACTCTATCCCTCTCTCCCCTAGTGACCCTTAACAAGTCCCTCCACCTTCTCATCTGGAAAATGGGTGTCCTAGGTATAACTACCGTATTCAAAGTGTTAATGAAGCTTGAATGAGATATTGCTCATAGATCATTAACACAGTGACTGTAAATGTTCAACAAATAATATTGTTATTGCTGCTCCCAGGGCAGCCTCACACACTTGGCTGGTCTGCTCTGAGTTCACTGCTGTACCCATCCGCAGTGCCTGCTACATGGTAAGTGCATAACAGGAAGTTGGGGAATCTTTCCTACATACCTAGTACTCAATCCTCATCTCCCTGACCCAATTCTTAGGTAGCAGCTTCTATGACCCTAAGTCTAGGATCTGCCATCTTTCTTGGGGAAAAAATATCGGGAGAAGTACCTCACTGCACTAAAGAACATAGTGCTTGAGCCAGACTACCTGGCATGAATCCCAACTCCATCACTTATTGGCTTTGTGACCTTAAATTAGTTACTTAACCACTCTGAGCCTCAGTTTCCTCACTGTGAAATAGAGTATCTTTGTCATAATTGGGATAATCTTTGCAAAGACACCTAGCATAAAGTAAACGTTAAATAAATGTTGGAGATATACAATGTATTCCAAGACAGAAGTATAATATTTGTGCATCTATGTATATCTCTGTAATTTATGTCCATCTATGCAAACATATTCATAACATTTGAAACCCCTGGCCATGCTCTCATATGTGAATTTGATATGCTGCCTCTGGCTTTTTATCTGAGTCATGGAGCACTCCCTACCCATGGTTCTAAACTATTATTCCCAGGCCTCAAAGGAACAGCTACTTGGCCTTCAGCAGAGCCCTAAATAATAACAGTATATTGAACCCTTGTCCTGTGCCAGGAAGGAACAATTGAGGAGAATCAGACCTGGGCCCCATCCCTCAAAGTTGTTCACAGTCCAGTGTGTCATGTGTATCTGGGGGTGAGCATGTCCACAAGCAATCGCACACCCCCAGGGAGACAGGAGATACCCAAGGGGAAAGCACAGGAGCAAAGAGATGCCTGAGCCCTCAGAAAGGGCTCCCTGGAGGACGTGATATCTAAAAGGGTAGGCATTCTCCAGACAAAGAGAGGATAGGAAGGGCATCCCAGGCAGTGGGAATATTTTGAAAAAATGCAGAGAGAGGTGACAACCCAGCTAGCCACAGATACCTCAAAGATCTTTCAAGGGCTGCTGGGTCATGAGGAGGAGTTCCCACTTATTCAGGAAAAGTTTGGGAGACTGAGTGAAGATCCTAGAAAGCACAGAGGGCCTGGAAACTGCCAGAGAAAGGCCATAGGGAGAGTGACAGAGCAAATTCTGATCCCTGCGCACCCACTGTTCAGAGTCATAGGGAATCCCAGAGGTGGCAAAGCATGGGCAGTCAACAGCTGCTGCAGGATGGGTGCCCTTATTTGGCAGACACACCAATGGGGGCCTTCTGGAGCCTGGCTGGGGTACATGCATAAGCCTGCAGAGGAAGTGGTGCATGGAAAGGGATGGAGGGAGGCATAGACAAGGCACAGGCCCATACACTGGGCACCTGCCTCCCAGAGGTGGCACACACCCAGAACTGACTACAAGTGCAAGATGTACACACAGATACACAAGCAGACACACATGCACATGTGGAGGGGCTCACCACACTCCAGGGCACATGCTTGAGCCTACAAACACACAGACTCACGGGAGCATTGCTACACAAACACAGACACACACCCAGACACATGTGCAAATGGGCCTCACAGAGGCCCTCGCGGGTAAACACACACATACGGTCCCAGGCACAAAGCAGATTCCAGAGCACAGCTCAGGCCCACCACAGATATTCCAGCACAAACTCACAACAAACACACACATACTCAGGAATGCAGAATTGTATCCAAAAGTGCATCTGAACTATGGGTCAAAGGGGTTTCCTGGTCCATAACCTGAGGGGCCCCCAGATGTCACAGACCTTCATTCCCCAGAAGGGAAGGGAAGAGAGGCAGAGCCTGTGCTGGAGCTTGGGAACAATAGGGTGGGGCAGTGCTGCTGGAGTGACTCCATGAGACCAATCACTTTGTCCAGCCCTGATTTCACACAGCCTCAGGCAGAATGTGACCCCAAACTTCAGCCTGACCCCCAAGCCTGGCCTTGAACTGATGTCACTAAAACCTCAAGGGGAGCCCTCAGTGGCCACAAAGAGAAACAAGGACTGAGCTATTAGGCCAGCCTGCCTGTCCCCACCGGGGAGCACCAGCTGGGCCTCTGCAGGGGGTTTGCAAGGCCAGTCATGTGAGCCCAGAGTGGCATGTCTAAAGGGCACGGTTAGGGCTTTGCGGCCGACCACAGCCGTCTGAACCCTGAGGGCCATGCCGCTGCCTCACCACAGACAGAAAACTTATGGGTGGGAGGTGCAGAGACCGAGCCAGGTCAGATGCCCTGGCCCCATGTCCCCTCTGGATCCCACTGAGGGCATCTCCCAGGTCCTGCCCTGGGGGAACCAGAGCTTCCCCTGGCTCCCCTAGCTACATCTGGTGTCCATTTGCCTCCACTCATAGGTCCTCCTTAATTGCTTCCAAACTGGCTCCCCGCCTCCACTGCCAGTGCAGCCCCACCCCTGCCACAAGCACCAAATGCCCTCTAGGGCCAGGCTCAGCGGGAGCCCATGGCAGCTGTGTGCCGAGCGCTTGGAACACAGCCTTGCTGAATAACAAGGACTCACTGGCCTGAGCATTTACCATGCGCTGCACTGTTCTGCGCTCACCATGCTGGAGCCATCAAGTCACTGTGAGTGTTACTATCCTCACCATTTTAACAGATGAAGAAACTGAAGATGACAGGTGAATCATTTTGCCCAAGGTCATACAGCTGATGAGTGGCAAAGCTGGCAATGAATCCAGGCATTCTGCCCCCAAAACTCATGGTCGTAAACATCCCACAGGCTTAAATGTGCCCACCAGGGCCTCACAGCCTGGCAGAGAAATATAAACCCGGGCCAGCTAGCTGTAGAAGTGGATGTCACAGGGTGAGGGGGTGCCCTGGGGCACAGATCCATATATGTTGGTGAGGTCAGGGAAGGCTTCCTGGAGGCGGTGGTGGGTGTGAGGAGGTGTGATGGGGCTGGGGTTGCAGGATGGTCAGCTAGGGAGCAAAATGCACACAGCTCCCAAGTCAGGCCACACTAGGCTGGGATCTGGGGGTCATCCTCATTTGTTCTGAGACCTCAGGCAGGCTTCTTTGGTTCTCGGGCTCTCTGTTTCCTCGTCTGTAAAATGGGAATAATAGGGTGTTGTGAGGATTAAACAAGAGTGAGTTAACCCATATAAAGCAGTTTGAACAATGCCTGGCACATAGTAGACGTTCAAAAAAATGTTAGCCATTGTCCTCATTATTATTATTATCATGATCTTTCTCACTGTCCAAGACTCATGTTCAGTGAGATGAGGATGGCCTGGCACACACTTGGTGCTCTGTTCCTGGGAGGCAGAGGCAAGGAGGGCAACCCAGGAAGGACAGACAGCCCAGCTGCAGCTCCCAAAACAGCCTGGGACAAAGCCTCCTGGGAGACTCTTCCTCAACCAGCCCCATCCTGACTCCAGGCCCCTCTCCTGTCACCACCTCTGGTGGCCTCCAGGCTTTCTCTGAGTGGGTACAGCGGCTCAGCTGGGCGCCAGAGCAGCCTGGTCCTGCAAGGCACCAACTTCAGCACCCGTGATGCAGACAACGACAACTGTCTCTGCAAGTGCGCCCAGATGCTGTCTGGAGGTGGGTGCGGGGCGGGGAGAAGCCCCATCTCCCCACAGGCTCACCTGGCTGGACGCCCTCTTTCCCTCCCCTCCCAGGTCCTTGTGCAGCCTCGTGCTGTCAGGACATGGGTGCAGCCGGGGTCTCACCCACTCACCGGCTGACCTGGCTGTGCCCCATCCATATCTTCTCCCACTGGGTCCTCAAGGTCACCTCTAGGGTCTCACCTCCTCCTAAAACCAGGGCCACCAGTTTCCCTTGAGACCAGGCTGGAGAACCTTGAGGGTGGGGCCCCAGCAGACACCTGAGGGAGGCACAGTGCCCCATCAGTCCCAACTCCAGGCCTGAGAACTCCCCACTCCCAGGCCAAGCAGAACCAGGATGGGGGAATGGGGACAAGGGCAGAGGGGCAGCTCCCCACAGCTGTGGCTTGGGCTGTGTTCCTTAGAGGGACAGAGATCGGAGAGTGGGAGATGAGGATGAGTGAGGGACAGAAAAAGTGGCAAGGACAGAGATAGAAGGAGAGACTTCCTGAGACACAGAGACAGGGACTGATGGAGATGAGAGAGACACCAGGACTGACAGAGACATAGAGCAATGGTGACAGAGAGCTACACGGGGCCAGAAGTATATATAGAGAGAGAGATGGAGAGAGAAATGCAGACCGCAGAAAGACAGATGGACACAATATGTGAGACAGGGACCCAGAAAAGCAGGGCAATGGAGGACAAAAAGAGAGACAGAGACATTAGAGAGAGACACACAGACAGATCATCAGAGGGCTGCACTCCAGAGGCCCCAGGCTGAGCAGAGGATCTGGGAGTCTCCCTCCCACCCCCTACCCATCCCCTGCCCCCCACCATCTCTGGAGGTGGCTTCCTGGAGGAGGCAATAGCCCTGATTGGTCTTTGAGGTAGGGGGCAACCCTCACCCCACTGGCTGGGCCCCCACCTTCCCAAAGCCTTTCCCTCCCCTCCACCAGGGTGGTGGTTTGATGCCTGTGGCCTCTCAAACCTCAACGGCATCTACTACCCGGCTCGCCACCACGTGCGCAAGCTCAACGGCATCCGGTGGCACTACTTCCAGGGCCCCAGCTACTCGCTGCGGGCCACTCGCATGATGGTGCGTCCCGTGGGCATCTGACAAGCCGCGGCGCCCGGAGGCTGGACCCACAGGAGGAGCCAGGACTGGGCATCCTGGGCAAGCTGGACACAGTACGCAGGACACAGTGCCAGGGCCTTGTCCTGGACACCATGGGTCCCCTGAACCAGCCCTCCTCACCCGGGAGGCCCGGAGAGTCAGCTGCCTCCTCCTTCCCCTCAAGTTGTGAAATGGGGGCATCTGGCATCCCTGCCTCTACAGTATCCCTCTTTCTTCTTTCCTTCTGTCTCCTGCACGGGTCGTGTGCCAGCTTCAGGGTCACAATACCCTGAATGAGCTACAAACAGGCTTGATTTGGCCCCTCAGAGGAATATAGGACTAATGGTGGGATTTCAGGCAGGTGGGAAAGTATTTCAAACAGGCAACTACTCAGATGGAGGCCCAGAGTCTGCCCCTTGGTGGGAAGGCCATCTCCTGTTTCAAGCTTTCTCATCCTTGAGATTGTCTTTGAACTTTCTGTTCAAGGCTGAAGGGGTTGCATCCACCCCATAATGGGCATCATTATATCCACCTGACACCATCCACCCCTCCTAGGCCCCAGCATCTGGAGCTCAGACCTGATCTATTAAGGGCTTCAGGAGATCTAAGAGGGATTCCTTTGCCCTCAGCATGCCCTAGAATTGTTCCAGAAAAAATAACTCAGGCTCCCCTCTAAAGGTAACGATGGTCAAGTGAGAGAGAGGAACACGAGGTTAAATCAATGCCAACAGCCTGTCTTAGCTGCAGGATTTGTCAGAGCCTTAAATGTGGTCCTTGCAAATGCCCATGAAGGAGCTAGAGTGGGCAGCTTTCTCCAAATGTACTCATTTGAAAATGGGCCCCGTTTATCCCAGAGCATCTCTTAGGGCTGTGGACGCCCTTGGAAACAGCTGGTCCTCACTGTCATGAGGAGGCCCAGCCCCCACCCCCATCTGCACTCACCCCTTCTGGCTACAAGGGCCACAGTGATGGCCTCAAACAGCCTCTGGAAACAACTGGAAGGAAACTCTGGGTTAAGGCAGACACACACCATCCCTGAAGAAGGGTCTAGGGCTAAGTGTCCTGTCTGTGCTGGCTGGTGTCCTCCCAGGCTCCTCTGACTCTAGGACACCAGATCTCTACCTGGGGACTGTCCCCCAGCACTCTCTGGAACCCCAGCTCACCTGGGTTCAAGTTCAGGGACTGCTGGGGACTGTCCTCTCTGCCTTAGGCAGGACACCCGTTCCCAGGTCCAGATCCTTCCTGGCTCCCAGCTAGAACCTCAGCCCCTCCTCCTGCCCCATCCAGCTGTGGCTCTGTAGCTGGGCGTTCATGGGAGGTGGGAGCGGAGGAGACTGGGTCTCTGCCTGAGTCTGGGAGACCAGAGGCTCCTCTGAGCTTCTTTCAGAAGACCAGGTAAGAGAGGAGCCACAGACCCTCTGCCACCCACCCCCATCACGGTGTCACCATCCTCAGTCCGGATGAGGCCACCACAGCCCTGTCATCTTTAGCCAACACCTGGGCCAGCCAGGACTGACCAAGCCGGATGTGCCTCTGTCTTGAGCTGTCCTCCTGGATGAGGCTGGGGCAGTGGAGACAGGACATCTCCCCACCAGCTCTGGCCCAGCCCAAGTCCACCTCAGCCAATACTCTGAGTAAACCCAGCACATATCAACGCCAGCCTCCTCAGGGAAACCAAAGGACATGGTTGTTTTAATGGTGGCATTTCAGGCAGGAAGAGGGGAGGGAGGTAGGGCAGGTTCCTACCCAAAATGCTCACATGGCCTTACCCAGCATTTGCTCTTCGAGCCCTGGTTTAGCACCTACTGTATGCAGTGTGGTGCTGTGGACAGAGCTGTGGAGTCAGAAAGACCCAGCCCTGCTCTTGAATTTGAGGCCAGTGGCTCAGTTTCTCAAGGACTCAACTGTCTTGTCTGTGAGGTAGAGACGGTACTCCCTTCTTGCTGGAGTGTGGCAGTGAGACCATGTATGTCAGCTTCTTAACAGAGCCTGGCATGGAGCAGGGGCCTGATAAATGTTAGTTCCCAAAGAGGTGAGAGGGGTGAGGAAATCGACATCTTGTGCATGCCACCCCTTCTCTGGCACCAGGTAAGGTAAGCATTTATTTTTGTACCCAGACCATTTATTTTTGTACCACAGAGTATGTAGGCTGGCAGCGTGTTGCAGAGGAGAGGAGGGCAGAGCTCTGAGCCCTGGGGAAAGACTGCTCTGGGTGTGGGGAAGGCCCAAATCTCTGTCTGCACTTGTTTCCCTTAAAAAGGCCAAGAAGCTGATTTGGGTTACCCTGGGACACTGGTTCTTAAATATCCGTTCTTCCTTCTTGCCCACCTTCCTCCTCCATGCCAGGACTCTCCAGCACAAGGAATAGAAGCCCCAGCCTAAGGAATGGATTAACTCACATACCGGGAAGTCTTCGGGGGGATTCAGGTGCAGTTAGATCTAAGAGCTCAAACGATGTCCCTCTTCATCTCTCCGCCCTGCATCTGCTGTGTGGACTTGATCCTCAGTCAGGTTCTTTCCTAGCAGATATCTCCAGCAGCCTGGGCTCATGTCCTCCGAGCTCCGTACCCCTAAGACAGAAAGCTCCCCTGACCCAGTGATTCCAGGAAAGGCATGATTCTTTCCAGCCAGGACTGGCCCTGTGTCCACCCTGCACCTATCACTGTGACTCTCAGTGACCAGATCTGGTCATGGGATCATGCTCAGAACCAGGGGGCAGGGCCAGCCCCATCCAAGTCATGGGCCTAGCAGGGGAACCTGAGGTGCTGTCTCAGGAAGCAGCAGCGCTGGGCAGGCAAGAACCAGGGATCACTTTTTCTGTCTCTCTGACTCCCACCTCTCCTCTCTCCATCTCTGTCCCCTCTTCAGCCTTCCTGCCCCAAGGCCTGGCCCCAGCCTCTAGCTCATCACCAGTTGCTACAACCTATCAAGGACACAGCTGTGTCCTGCCCAGAGATGTCCGATCCTGGTTTGCAATCCTGGCCCTGCCCTGGAGCATAGCCCCTGGCTCTCTGAGCCTCCATTTCCTGTCTGTGCAATAAGGATGGACCACCTGCTGACTTCTAAAAGCCGTTATGACAGTGACTTTGACTCACAGTGGCTGTAGACAAGACCAGATGAAAGGCTCTGGGTAGCACAACACCCTCCAGGGGGCATGGCTGGTGTGGCTTTGGCCCTGGCCAGGTGTCCTGGGGAGCCGCTGCTTGTAGGAACTGGCTTCTGGGACACCTGCATCTACAGGTTCCTATGGAGAATCCTGTCACCTCTCCCTGCATCAGACCAGTGTTCTCCGCATGTCAGTGATGAAGAAACAGAGCTCAGAGAGGGAAGGAGTTTCACGTGAGGTGGCACGGACAATCACCATATCCAGTGCACTTCCAGCTTCCAGAGCTCTGTGGAAGCACCTTGGCACCAACCACAAGAAATGCAGGGGTGGTGTCCCCTTCACTTATATCATGGGTTGAAGGAGCTTTCCGGAAAGCCCTCCAAGACCATTCCACCTTTCCCGCTGGCACCTCATAGATCCTGATGGAGCCAGGCAGGCAGAGCACACTGTTCCTGAGATCCCTGCATCTTCCCGGCAAAGACAGTTTCCACAGTGAGGAGAGAGTTCTCTGTGCACACTCCAGAAACAACAAGCGTGGGCATAGGAGAAAGTGGCCCTTGCAGGGGAAAAGGGGCAGCCAGCATTAGGGTGGTTTGTCTCAGTGGCTAGAGAATTTGACCCCTTTTTCCAGGTTTTCCTCCCACCCGGTGTCTGTATGGCCCTTCAGCTCTCCTATAAAAGATGCTTCAGAAAGCTAACAGTGTTGCATTGGCAACACCAGCATCAGCATCTTTTGAAGGAACAGCTCTTCCATGGGATTCTGGTCCAGGCTGTGTCCAACATAAATGTGTTACTTTCTAGTGTTATATTAACATGGGATTGCACAGCTGAGGTTCCTGGGGGTCCTGAGGGCAGGGAAATCCAGTAGCATCCAACACATTCCTGCCCTACCTGAGACCTCTCTGCACTCCCTTTCTGTGTATGCATAATGAGGAGACTGGATCTAGTTCACAGGGAAGTCATGCAAGTCAGTGTCATGATGGACATCCAGACCCAGCACATTCATTCATGTATTTGTTCATATGCATCCTTTCATTCATGCAAGTCAGCATTAAGGACCTGCCTGGGCCAAGGCCTGGCTGGGTGATGGGGATGGAACAGTGAACAAGACAGACATCCATGGTTCTGTACTCACAGAGCTTAACAGGCTAGAGAGAAGACTGGCCAAAAGCAATTTTAAAAAAATTGAAAAACCAAATTAACAAACTAAAATATTGCAAATGAAGGAAGAAAACATGAGGTAGAGATAAGAGATTACAGAGGGTCCAACATAGGGTGATCAAGGAAACCCCCTCTGTAGAGGTGATATCTAAATTGAGGGCCAATAAGTGAGAAAGAGGCAGCCAGGGAAGAGCTGTGGGAAGAATAGGCCTAGAGGGAACAGCAAGTGCAAAGGCCCTGAGGTGGTCACTAGGAACTCCAGGAGGCCAATGTAGCTGGAGCACAGCAAACTGGGGAAGAGTGGTGGGAGAATGTGCCCTCCGAGCACCTACATCAGAGATGGACTCCCCACCCCAATACCCACCAAGGTCTGGATCCAGCCACCACTCTGTCTGAGCCACTGTGGAGCTGAGGCAAATTCCTGTCTCTCTCTAGACCTCATTTTGCCAATCTGTAAAATGCAGGAGAGGGATCACTCTGAGAGTCATCCAAATCCTGTTGTTTGTATAAGTCTGGGTCAAGGGCCTCGTTGTGTCCACTGCCCAAGCTTGGTGTCATTGTGGGGGTCAGAAGGAGGAAGAGAAATCATGGGCTTGCCCTCATGTTGAGTGGGGAGTTTGAAATGTCTCCTACACGAGGCCAGCCAGGAGGAGCTGGTAGGAATACTGGGCATTGAGTACCCCTCCTCGCTGCCAGGCCTACCTGCACCATCCTTGAATCCTAGTAGGTTCTATCATTACCCCCATTTTACAGATGTGGAAACTAAGGCTCAGAGAAGTAAAGTGTCTTGCCTAAGATAACACAGTGACAGGGTACAGGCTAAGCTGCTGTAGCAAAAAGACCCCAAAACTCAGTGGGTTAAATATTTCTCTTCCATGTAAGTCTGGAGTTGAGCAGTCGGCTGGTGGGCAGCTCCGCCATCCTCAGCAGCAGCTACCATTTCCCACGGGCAGCAAGGGGAACGGGACACAGCACTGCTTTCCCTCCAGCACCTGCTCTCTCACCCTGGCCCCGTCTTCTGCCTGGAAGATCCCAGCAGCATTCCGATAGAGCCCCAGCCCCAGGTCTGCTCCCTCCTGGCCTACAGTCATGTCACTAGAGGCTTCAGCAGCTCCCAGTACCCTGTACTCAGCCTGCAACCAGGGCTCTTCACCCCCAAGCTCAGCCTTACCCCAGCTCCACCTCAGCTCTGTTCTTACACTGGAGTTCAGAGGCTTCAGGCCTGAAGCATTCCTTCTGGAGAAGGGGTCCCAGAGGCCAGTCAGTTGTCCTGAAAGAACTGCCCATTTTCCACTTGACCTGCATGTCCCTGTGGCACAGAGCACAAGGCCTAGCATGCAGTAGCTGCTCTAAGTAACATGGTGGATTGGTTCAGCCCTCTGGTTCTCCAGAGAGCTTGGATCCAAGTCCCACTTCTGCCCCTTAAAGGATAATGCTGGAGCCTCCAAAATCCCTGTGAGGGCTCAGAAAATTGTAAGGCCCCTAGGACAGGGCCTGTATGCAGTCCACTCTCTATGATGTTATCCCCAATTATTTCTCTGTGTTGGGCACCACGTGAAGAACTTCCCTGAGACTATCCGTGGAAGCCCTGTAATGGCCCTATGGGGTAAGTACTATTATCATCCCCTTTCAATGGATGGGAAAACTGAGGCCCAGAGAAGTGAAGTCACTTTGCCAAAGTCACACAGCAAGAAGTTATGGAAATGGCTTTGGACCCAAATCACCTGCTCCAGAGCATGCTTCACCTTGATCTTACACTCCCTGGGAACAAGGCTAGAGGAAAATAAATACATAAGCAATTGCCAGGTTCATGCTGGCCAGTACTTGAAACACATAGGCAGATAAATGCCCATGGTCCCCGTTAGACCCTCCTGGGGCAGGGCTAGGACCTTCTTTCCTGTTTCTCATCTCCTGACTCCCCTGCCCTGGCTTCAGAAAACCTGGCCACAGGCCTGCCACCTGCAGTCATCTGAGTGGAACTTAGCTTTCTTCAGTGTCAACCTCTTTGGCCTCCCTGCTATGACCTGAGCAGGGAGGGGCAGGGACAGGCCACACCTGTTGATTCTAATCTGGTGATCCTAGAAGCCCCCTGGCTGGCTGAGGTCCCCTCCCTCAGCCTTCGCCTGCCCTTTAGTGTCTGGGAGCGGTGTCAAAACTACACTCCAGCTATGTCCACAGATGGGAAGACTGGGCCAGTGCCTCCCCTTTCAGGGCCTCACTCTCCTTACCCATAAAATGGGAGTGGGCAGCCCAGCCCTGCTTGCTTCACAGGCTTGCTGGGAGACTCAAATCAGATGGTCCCTTCCCTCAACAAATATTTATTGAGTACCTACTATGTGCCAGCAAGGTGCTAGGCCATGGGTACTCAGCCATGAACAAGACAGACTGATCCCTGCTGTAAGGTGCTTACTGTGTGGAGTGGATGGGAGGAGGCAGAAATTCAATAGGAATTAAATAAAAACCTAAAGTACAGTGAATATGATGGGGGAATTTGCAATGCTGTTGGAGCAAGGACACCAACCTAGATAGGGAGGGCATCTATGCAGGATAAGGAGGATGTAGGTGAAGAGGAAAGAGGTTCCAGGAAAAGGAAACAGCACATGCAAAGGCCCAGGGGCTGGTCCAAAGGAAAGCTTCAGAGTATTCAGGAAGAAGAGGCCAGAACTGTGGTAAAGGCCTGAAATAGGCAGGGCCTTGGGGGCCAGACTGAGAACAGGACACAAGAAGATGCGGTCCAAGCAGCAGGAAGCTAGTGCCATGGGGTGGCCCAGAGCCTGCAGCTTTCCCCATCCTCCCATGTGAGTGTGTGGCCTTGAGCTGCTCCCGCTCTCAGAAGCTGGGTGCTCACTCCCATGAAATACCGATTAGGATTCCTATTTTGCCAAGGCATTAGGGAAAATATCTCTGCTGTACATGAAAGACCTATCCTGATACGAAAAACCTGCTCCATAAACAATACTATTGTTATTCTAAATATAATAGTGTATGGCTTTTCTGGGTTTCCCATTATTTCCTGTTTCTTGAACATTTGTCACCACAGAAACTTGGTAGCAGACATGTGGGGGTGGACCCTGTAGGTTCGAGGGGAAATTTTAAACTGAGAGAAGCCAATCCATGCATTTGTTTTTTCCTGTCTTTTGGGAAAGGACCCCTGGTTCCACAGGAGCCTAGTTTGAGAACAGTAACCCAACAGAAAGGTAAAGGAGGAGCTAACAAACCTGGCATGTGTGCAACAGGTTCTGATGACATAACAGAAACCAAGGAATTTAGAATATATTAGCCCTTAACTGGAAACATCAAGAGGAAAATGGATAAATAATGGAAAATTCATGCTATTGAAGGGAGTATTCATCAGGAAGGGACTTTAGGACAACTTTTAGGATGCTAGGACTGTTTTTTTTCTTGACCTGGGTGAGGATTACACACACATGTTCAGTTTGTGAGAATTCATCAAGCTATATTTTTATTTGTGCATTTTTCTGCACGTAAGTTTCTCCATATGTAGGTAGGGATATTGGGAGGAAAGTTGTACGTGTACAAATATACTGTAAACACAAAGAAAACTGGGGAAAAATAAGGGTTTAGGGAGGAATTTGGCAAGAGCTTAAAAAATGATATATGCATTTGCCCTTTGACACAGTAATCCTCATTTCTAGGAATCTTGCCCTGCATATACACAATGTATGTGCCACAGTTATTCATTGCAGCTTCATCTGTATCAACAACAGATTGGAACCAACCCAAACAAATAAACTATGGTGCATTTATTTTTGCATATCAAACTACCCTAATCTCAGTGGCAAAAAACAACAACCATGTAACTTTTTTTGCCATGGATTCTGTAGGTCAGGAATTCAGACAGCACATCGTGGGAATGGCATGTCTCTGCTCCATGAGAGTTGAGTCTCAGCTGGAAGACCCAGACGGATGGAGGTGTCTGGAAGTTGGCCGGGTCTGGGGAATGGCTGGAAGCAGTGGGAATGGAATTATCTGGAGGCTTTATTTCTTTCACCTGGACTGGGATGACTCAAAGGCGGGGCTTGGGTGGGACACGTACGCATGCCCTTTCCGTATGGCTTGGGCTTCCTCACAACATGGTCACTGAAAGGCAGCAATCTGACAGCAAGCATCCCAAACAGGGAGAGCACCATAATTTGCAAGGCTCAGTGCAAAATGAAAATGTGGGGCCCCTTGTGCAAAAAGTAAGGAGGAAAAGAACCAGTGGGGGTGCCGAAGTACAAAGCTTTTTCCTTCTTCTACTTGTCTTGCTGTTTTTATTTACTTCTTCATGTTGTTATAAGTAAAGTTAAAATTGTAACTTATTAGCGTGAATTTTCCCATTAATCTTTATACTGTGCAATGACCACTTTAATGAAGAGCATTTAACTCATGTGTGGAATCACCAAAATTACATGAGTGGTTCACAACTCATCCATGTATGCATATTTCATTCTTACGAGGATAGTAGAGATAAATTGCTTTTATTTCATTTCTTGACAGCCACATATTCCACCAACGCTCTCCACTTCCTGCTTACTGATGAATAAGGAAGGCTGAAAGGGCACCCTGTCTTTCCCTGTCTTTCTCTGTCATCATTTTCAGTGTAAGAGGTTGGCTAACAGAGAGGCAACACAAATAAGAAAGGATATAAATTTCCTTCGTTGTCTTTGTTTCTTAGAACATCACTGTCTTTCTTCTGTAACCAAAAGAACTTCTGATTCAAACAGAAATGATGGCCTCTTGGAGTTGTGCCTCTGCCTACTCAATCATAGACATCACATGCTCACCTTGAACTTACTTTGAGTCTTGCTGCTGTCTGTGCTGTGTGGGTTCACTGGAGTTCTGTGCTCATGGGGCACTGTAAACACTATGTGAGTGGTGGACACCCATAGTGCATGTATGTCTTCTACTCACATGCATGACCTATTGTCCCCTTGGACTTCACTTCCAATATACAAGTTCAAAGATAAAATTAAGCATTCCAAGATGTAACAGCAGAGAGTTAAAATAAGAGAGAAGCCCTTCCAAGCATGGGACCCTACATACAGGGAAATGTGTAATGGAAGCTGCATAGCAGCCATCAAAAACACATGTGTTAATAGGGTGGCAAGGAAATGGGGCACATACGTCCTTTGCATAGACACATGCTCTATTGCCCTACCAGACTTCACTTACAAAACACAAGTTCAAAGATGCAATCGTTAAAAATTTCAAGACAGCAGAGCATCAAAACATGTGAATGACCCTTCTGAGTACAAGGCTCTGTACAACTAAAGGGGTCACATGCCTCTGAAGCCAGTCCTGGTTTCAAGCCAAACAGAGAGAAGCTGCATGGCCTTTTATAACCTAACATGGAACTCACATTATAAAAGCATCATTTCCACCCTATTCTGCTGGTCAAAGCAGTCGCAGAGCCCTGGCCAAGATGCAGGGAGGGAGCACCACAGACCCCACCTTTCAATGGGAACAGTGTCAAACAATGTACAGCCTTTGAAAAACACACATACACACCATTTTGGGTGGTATGCTCCCAGATAAAGGTCACATTCCCCAGACTTCCTTGATACTAAGGCATGGCATATGACCAGATTCTAGGCAATAATATGTAAGAAGAGATGTCATGTCAGGAAAATGGGAAAACTGACCCAACCAGGAGATGAACTGCTTTGCCCTCCCCTTTTCCTTTTACCTGAAGCATGCAGGTGTGATGATAGGAGAACCAGCAGCTTGGGCCATGAGGTAAGCTTGAGGATTGAAGCCACTCACTGGGCTGGTGAGACAGAACAATAAAAGAAGCCTGGATTTCTTTTGATCATGGAGCTGCCACTCAGCCCTGGACCACCTTAAACAAACTTAATCTTATTTAAGCCACTCTTGTTTGAGACTTAAAATCTTAACTGATATATTTTTTCCCAGGGACTTGTGGGAAGATAGGAGATCCAAAAAAAGCCCAGAATGCTGCCTGATGCTAAACCTATTGTGATTCTTTCAAAAAAAAGAAAGGCTTTTTAAAGAAAGGATATTTTTCTTTCTGATTACCCATCTGGCTCTGTGCCATGGCTGGTGTTGATCTTCTCAGAGCTCTAATCAGATCATTCTTATGCCTAAAAACCCCCTCCCAGGGCTGCCCACTGCCACTTGACTCCAGAGAAAAGAAGAAAACCCCAGAGCAGGGGTCTGACCCCTCTCTACCGTTCCAGCTTCATCTCCCACGTGGCCTGGAACTGCTGCTCCCATTCTGCTTCCCTGAGGAGTCTGCCCATGCAAGAGCACAGAGGAAAAAACAGACACCTAGAGATGATGTCTGGAGTCTTGAATCAAGCTGATGCCAACATCACTGTGAACCTTTCAGCTCCTTGAACCAGTAAAAGTTCTGTTTTTGTCAAGCAACTCTGAGTTGGGTTTCTGTCTCCTAAAGCTTCAAGAAGCCCATATGGCACAAAAACACAGCTCTGAGGGGTTTCAGAAGTCAGCAGAGGATGCCCAGGTCTATCCAGGATTAGCAACTGAGCTATGCTATGGCGACATACACCAGACAACTGTTCTCATCTTTTCTGAAAATCACAGACAAATAACAGCTCCCAGAGCCCTTGCTCTGAGACAACACTGTTCTTTGATTGACAGGTGGAAATGTTTATGAATGATGGATGTGTTCATTATCTTGACTATGGCAATGGTTTCACGGGTGTACACATATGTTAAAACTTACCAAATGGTTCACTTTAAATATGTGCAGTTTATTGCATGTCAATTTTACTTAAATAAAACTTTTTTAAAAAATACTAAATTAGACATTAGATAAGATACAAATAATTATTTTCTCTTTGTGCCCAAAGTTCCTCAGACATAGCACTGACCAGACATAGATATTACTTTAAAATCGAGGAAATCGATTTCATTTCATCTTCACAGCTCAGCAAGTAACTGTTCCTGTTCTTTAAAATGAGATAAAGTGACTTGCCTTGATTTTTCCATTTTGCCCCTGTTCCTTATAAAGCACATCACAAAGTATTAATAATTGATCTCATGGGGCACAGAGGAGGATTAGCAGATGAGGACCACAAATAACCCACGTGACACATATGTATTATTTTTATTGTCATCACTTAATCTTGGGGAAGAAAACAATTAACCAGACTTAGCATTTTTAGAAAGACATATTGAGGCACACCTGGGAAGCAGAGATGGAGACGGGAGTTGCTACCCAAGGCACCCTTTGGGAACTCCTGTCCCAGGGAACATGTGGTGGGAAGAGCCTTTAGCTCTCTGGCTCAGAAGGCCCACATCCCAACACCCCAGGCTACAGAATACAGGTGGGCAGGAGGCAGGCTGTATTAGGCTCCTGTGAAATTGTGATTATAATAAGAAATATACAGATTTGGTCTTCTATGTTTTCTGGCTCACAGCTCCTAAACCCTTGGAATTTCCTGAGCAGTAAGAACAATGAGAGTATCTTTTATCATATTTGGTCTCTTGTCATTGGTTCCTGAAAATGCTGCAGAGCCGTAAAGGTGGAAGGAATATCTTTTTATTCACCTGAGTTTTTGTTAATGAAGCAACTATTGGAAACCCCTAAGGATGGGGACTGGTTGCCTGGGAACCAACCAGGATTAGACTCTCAGCTTCACCCACACCCACACCCACCCCCGACTCCCAGGATGGGGAGGCAGGCTACAGGTTGAATTGATCTCCAGAGGCTGATGATGTAATCAGCCATGCTCATGTAATGAAGCCTCCATAAAAACCCAAAGGATGAGGTTTCAAGAGCATCTGGGCTGGTGAACAGAGAGGTGCCAGGAGGGTGGCGCACCCAGAATGTGCAGGAGATCTGCGCCCCTCCCCCACACCTTGCCCTATGCAGCTCTTCCATCGGGCTCAGGAAGCGCAGGTGACAACCTGAACTTGAGACTGGTGTCTGAGGTGGAGGGAGGGCCGTCTTGTGGGATCTGATGCTGACCCCAGGTAGACAGTGTCTGAACTGAGTTAAGTTTGTAGGACATATGACTGGTGTGGCAAACTTGCTTGATGTGGGGAAAACCCGCATGTCTGGCATCAGACCTGAAGTTGTTGGAGCAGAGACAGGGAGCAGAGGAGCCCCAGCGGAGTGTGGTTTTCCTTTACAGCTCCCCACAGGCAGCCTGGCATAGGGACTGTGGTCTCAGATATTCTCCGTCCCAAGTCTCCAGGGAAGGGCTCGCTGTGGAATCTGTATTCCCTGTCCTCCAGACAACCCTGTGCCCAAGCTGTCCCAGGTCACAGGACTAACTTCAGGCCAGAGGCCGAGCCCTGGGGCTATAGATGCCCTCCTACCCCTCTTCACAGGTTGCTCCTTCACCCCTGCCTGGGCCTCCGTCCTCCCCCAGACCAGCCCTTCATCCCTCAGGCCCAAGGGATGTGGGGAGGCTGTTGAACAAAGTGACCCCAGAAGTCAGACAGGATGGACAGGTATTTGTGGTTCCCTTTTCTGCACATACATGTTACACACACACATCCAGGAGCCTGCTACCCACCTCGGGGTGTTCACATGCATATGCATAATACAGAGAACAAGCCCACAGCAGCCCATGGGCTGTAAAACCAGCTGACAGATTTCATAATGCACAACCACTCAGCATTTGTGAGACCTTAAGCAGACTATGCACCTTCTCTAGGCCTCATGCTGCCTCTGTAAGAAGCCAGTAATAAGACACGCTCATGGGGTCGTTAGCGTTGGATCATCACATAGGGCCCTTCACATTTGCTGTGCCATGGATCCCTGTGGCAACTAGTGGAGCCTTTCTCAGAATGGTATTTTCAAATGTTTGAAATAGAATGCATTGCATTACAAAGGAAACAAATTATATTAAAAACATGGTCATCAAAATACTTGTGGAGAACACAGTTTTGATATAGAACCATGTATGCTTCTTTGTTAACACTTAAATAAGATCTAATGGTGGGTCTAGTAAGTACTGCAATTTCAAAGTAATGATGAGTGGTTAACAGTATTTTGAGCTATCCCTAACCACTGTAATAGGACAGGAAAGTAGCTATGGTTTCTAACAGTGACCAAGTTCTAGGCACTGCTGATAGTACTGGGGCTTGTGACCTACATTCATAATTGAAGGGAAGTGCTGAATTTAATTAAAGATGAGTGAGGAGAAATTCCATCCCTGGACCTAGTGGTTCCCAGGTTAAGAATCCTTTAATGAACTATGTATAAGATGCTTAGAACAGCACCTGGTACATAAAAGTGCTGGATAAATATTATTATTATTGCTATATCTTATTAGTCATATAATCCATTTATGTAAAACTAATACCATAATTATATAGTTAATATATTGTTAATATAAATCTAAATGGAAAAGAAAAACTTCTGGGAGAAGAAAAGTACCTGAAAATGCCTGCCCAATTTGAGCAGGAATGAGCTTCTTACTTCAACCTGAGTAATACCTGGAGACTTTTAGAGAGGGAATCCTCTCACCGCCACCAGAGTTGACTTAGACCAAGGAGGAAAGAGCAGCAGTGCCACCCAGGAGCTGGCCCAGGTCGCAGGCGGCTAGCCTGACACTCACAGGTTCCAGCTGATGCTCTGGTGAATGTAAGCTCAAAGAACACTAACGCAGACAAGGCGCTCTGTGACGGATGAATCAAGACCGAAACAAGGTCACTCCAAACACAAGGCATGAACATTTCCAAGCCACAAAAATTACCACACATCCCCCTGTCTGGCTAATACAATGACTGCTGCTTCTTTACCACTTACAGCTTTAGCCTGGCTCCAGTCTCCCTTCTCTCTAGGGAAGATTTATCAAGATCCCAGCCATATAATTAATTACTCCCACTTCCTGTCAACACCCAATCTAGAGAAGAATCCCACTTCCTTAAACTCCCGTCAAAATCACTTAACACAAGCCCAAGTCCTATAATAAGCCTTTTCCAATACCCTCTTAGTGAGCTAGGGTTCCCCCTGGCATGCATTCGCTCTTGCTACAATGAGAAACAAACCCAGCTTGTTTAACTACAGTGTGCTCCTGGAGGTCTTGGGCTGGAGGGCATGGACAGAAAATAATTTGTGTACACTTATAAAATGAGATCTCAGCTCCTTAAGTTTATAATGCTCAAACAATTGTTGAAATGAAACTACAAATTAAATACTAGCACACTATAAAACTAATACTAATAACTACTATTATTATGTTATTATTAATCCACCCAGTCAGTTATATGTATGTCCCTGCCTCTCTTATTCAGTTCTCACAACCTCCCTGTAAATGAAATCTGTGTCCATTTAGGATTAGGTTTGATTTCATGTAACAGAAAAATTAAACACAGACTTAAAAAGAAAGTGGCTTGTGTAACTACCCCTCAATTTACTAGCTGAAACTAACCATTGATTTGCCCAGTGCTCTGTGGGTTGGCAGTTTGGACTGGGTTCTGTGGGGATAGCTTGTCTCAGGGTCGTCGTCCATCTGCAGTCGCCTGTGGTCAAAGGCCTCCCTCACATGGCTGTTGTCTGGTTCTAGGCAAGGGTAGGAAGTAACTGAGTCACTTGGCCTCTCATCCTCCAGTGGGCTAGCCCAGACTTACTCACATGGTGGTCTCAGAGTCCCTACTGCAGCAAGCCCCACACACAGCCCTTTCTAAGAGTTGGCCTGTTTCCATTGATTGAAGCAAGGCACATGGTCTAGCCCAGATTCCAGGGATGGTGAAGGAGATTCAGTTCTTGAAGAGGGAAGCTGCAGAGTCACATTGCAAAGGGGTGAGCTTACAGGAATGAGACGAATTTGAGAGCATTGTTGCAAAATGTCTACCTGGGTTCACATCAAAAAGCCTGGTGAGCCAAGTGAAAGAGCTCCCAATGGCCAAAGGTGGAACAATTTGAGAAAAAAAAGATTATAACTCAAAAAACAAAATAAATATCCATGAGTCCATACTGGAATATAGATATATTCAAATATGGATATTTGAATATCATTCAAATAAATGATTGAATAAATAAGTAGGAAAAATAAATAATGAGGAGAAATAAATCTCCTATGCAGAAGAATTCAAGTAATTTGTGTAGATACTCCACTCCATAAGTGTAAGCTGCACATAGTGACCTCATTCTCAAGAGCACAGCATGGAAAGAGAGAAAAAAAGAGTAACTTTAGAGTGTAAAACCTGATAGTGACCATAGTTCACGCCCACACTGGTAAGGCATGTTGACAGTATCTACCTTTGAGTAAATGTGAAGAGGGTGCTACTTTTACCACTGTGGTTTTCCTCCTAAAACACATTACCCTGTTCTAATTATAAGAAAAATCTTATCAGTTACCAATACTTGATGAGTACTCCTTAAACTGTCAAGGTCATAAAAATAAGGAAAGTCTGAGAAACTGTCACAGCCAAGAGATGGCTAAGAAAACATGACTACTAAATGTAATGTAGTATCCTGGATGGAACCCTACAACAGAAAAGGTATATTTAGAAAAAACTGAGGAAATCTGAATGAAGTGGGGACCTTTTAGTTTATAATAATATAATGATATCTGTTCATTAAATATGACAAGTATATCATACTAATATAAGATGTTAATAATAGGGAAAACTGGGTGTGGGGTATATAGGAACTGTATTATCTTTGCAATAATTCTGTAAATTGAAAACTGTTCTAATAAAATAAAAAGGTTATTTTTAAAAAGAAGTCTGGAAATATCAATCCAGACTGAAGCTGGTAGTCTCTATGACATTATCAGTGTCTCAGGTTCCTTCTAGTTCATGTAGCTTCATTCTCAAGATCACTTCTTGATCCAAGATAGCTGCTGAGGCTCCAGCCATAATGCCTGAATCCCATATAGGAAAAAAGAGAAAGAAGGGCAAATTGGCTTTCCTCCCAGCTACATCAGTGTTTTCTAAGGCTATTTTCCAGAAAATTCACCTAACAACTTCCACTCATTGGCCACCAATAGCCATGCTGGGAATAGCCATGACAGGTTGGGAATGTAGTCTTTTAGGTGCATATTTTGCAACCAGGAATAAAATCAGCGTTTGATCAACAAAGAAGATGGAGAGGAAGGAATTGCATAGGTAACTAGCAGTCTTTCATATATTATAATTCCATTTTGGAGATGAGAAAAACGGGCTCAGAGAGGTTGAGTGTCTTGCCCATAGTCTGAGGACTAGGCAAGGAGGAAGATGGATTCGAACTCAGAAATCATGGCTCTTAAGCCTGTGGCCCTGACTACTAAGGAATGCTGCCCTGGCATCACTAACATTACTTGTGACATGGATGATGTTGCTTTGCTAAACCTGAATTGCCACTAGCAGTGTGAATGCGGGACACTCAACCATGCTACTGTTTCTTCTGGGTTTGTCACATAGGTCAACCCAAGTCCAAGGGCTAACTTTATTCTCCCACCACTCAGCTCTATCTACACAGTAAAACTTCCTTCCCAGCCTCTACTCCTGCATCACTTGGCCTTCACCTACCAGAAATTCATCTTTACACATCAAGGCCCACTCTGCCCTTTCCTCATCACCCAGAGCTGGATACAGTGGTAAAGCATAGTGGTCAAGACCACAGTCCCTGGCGTCAGCCTGGGTTCAAACCTTGGCTATAGCCCTTACTCACTGTGTGACCTTATTGCAAATTAGTTAACCTCTCTGTGCCTCAACATCCTGAGCCATGAAATGAGAATGTTAACAGTCCCTATCGTATAGGGTTGTTATGATGGCGAAATGAATAATACTTGACATGTGCAAAGCACAGTGCCTAGCTCATGGAAATGCTATCTTCAATAAATGCTGTTCTTTGGTGCCAGTGTCATTCCAAGTCCAGATAAATCTCAAACAGGACTTACTTATAGTCATGCAGATGATTCATGATACATCTGAGTTACTTTTTTAGGGTTATCATCAAAATGAAAGCAAATGATTTAAAAATCCTTATGGCGAACTCATTTACCACCATCCCCAGTACATCCCCAGATATTGGCTTGGGAAACACTGATTTGAGGCAAAAGGCACAGGTATTTCAAATGTGACTCAGATGCAGTTCTGCCATGAATTTGTGGTGTGACCTTGGACAAGTCCCTGACATTAACTGGGCTCAGTTTGCTCAGCCTCAGAGTGGGATATTGATACTGTTGCCAGGCCAAATGTGACAATTGGTTGGGAAAGGAATTTGTGATCTGTGACTTGCTTGGGGACCCAAGGTTGCTAGGGGGGAAACAGGTTCTGCTACTAATTAGAGACATCCTCCAACTTCAGTAATTGCCCCTGTTTAGGGCCAGGATTAGGGGGACTCAGCAGCCCTCCAGGGTCTGTCTTTAACCTTCTGTGTGGCTTTATGTAAAGTCCCTCCTCTCTTTGGTCTCGGTCTCCCCATCTGCTCATTGAGGACCCCCTGGTTCCATCCCACTGGGCCACACAGAGAGGCTAAGTGATTTGCCTAAGGTCATACTGCCAGTAAGTCATGGAGAACCGAACTTTTAAGTCCAGTGCTCTTTCTGCACAGAAACACCCCACAGCTGCCTGCACGGACCAGAGGGGCCACTGCTCCATCCCCCAGTCTGCCCTCAGCCCCCAGTGGTGCTCTGTTTCTCCCAGTCACATCAGCCAAGGGGAGGTGGGTAGCAAACACTAGAAAGTCACTAACCAAGGAGCCCAAGGGGGATTTATGGGAAGGGATTCCCAGGATGGGGGAAGACAGACTCCAGCACGAATACTCCTCAGGGACACCCGGAGGCTCAGCGGCAGAGCCTATGGCTGTCCTCTCTAGATGACTGGCCAGGGCTCTGCCTGTGTGCCCTCCATTCAAGTTTCAAATTCCCAGAAGAGACTTTGCCAGCCTAGCCTTCAGTCAGGTGTCTGTCAATCACCTGAGAATCAGCTATGCTCAGAGGACAGTGTGCATAATTCAAACATGGCCAGTGGGGATACCATAATGATATCCACCCCAGTGTGTCTATGACACACATTCCCACCCCCAGCCATTTGCACAAAGCTATTGCCATCCCTTTACAGGCAGATCCATTAACAGAACAGAAAGAAATGCATATTTTTGTTTCCCAAAACCTGCCTGGGGGTTTACTATTTATAAACACTGTGACACTTGGGGCGTGGCTTTAGATACACACAGAGCCAGAAGGTTGGAGGCAAAGAACTAATTTGTTTCCCAGAAATGTATGCAGGCCCTGGCCCATCCCACAAACATGTATCTCCAAGGAAACCAAATTTCGCTCACCCTCGGAAGTTCTGCCACACTGCCTCTTCCCGCAGCCACATTGTAGGCCATACACTCAGAATGATGATAATGACAGTCATAAAATCAGCTGGCATTTTTTTTTGAGGCATTCAGCTAGCTACCTGACCTGCATCTCTCATGAGTGAGGGTTACTAATAACAGTGAGTATTACTAATAGCCCCATTTTACAGGTGAGAAAACTGGGGTTCAGGGAGCTTAAGTGGCTTAACTAAGGTCACACGGCTAGTAAGAAGCCAGAATCTGATCCCTCAAATGGCCAACTACAGGGGCCCTAAGACATATCTAGGACACAAGATCATCTAGCAGATGGGGAAACTGAGGCTCACATGAAGGAAACGGTTGTGGGTATGCACTTGTACGTTTACAGAGCTCCCACCAAAAATTTCACGTGCCTTAGCCCATTGACCATCTGGAGGAAAGCAGGGCCTGCTCCTTTTTCACAGATGTGGGTGCTGCAGGCTCAGCAAAGGGACATCCCTTGATCAGGGTCCTACAGCTGGTGAGTACAGCTGGGATCCCAGCCAGGGTCCCTTCGACCTATGCCTGCGCTTTGTCCCTCTCCTCTGGAGTCCCAGAATCAGGCCTGGCTCCTGCACCTGGGGGCTCTGCTCTGCTCTGGGGCAAGGGCTGTACCTCCTAGCCACCTGGCCTGGCCTGGGGGGAGCCTGCCTGAGCTTGCTGCCCTGGGAGCTGAGGGTATTTCAGTAGGTGGCCAGAGGCCCCAATAGAGGAGGAGCTGGCAGAGGAGCTGGTACTGCAGTCTCCCTGGGCCTCACAGGACCTCTAGGGCTGGGACAGCTTCTGCCTGACACTGCCTCGCTGCAGGAACCAGGGTTCAAGTCCTGCCAGTTCTCTGGGCCACAGTTTCCCCATCTGTGCATGAAGAGGTTGGACTCAATGGCTGCTAAGAATCCTTTTAGCTCTGACATTGTAGGATTCTAGCATGCCTATATTAGTCATCTATTGCTGAGCAAAAGTTTATCACAACTTTGTGACTGAAAACAATAGTTTGCCGGTTTCTATCAATCAGCATTCGGGGCACAGCATAGCTGGGTTCTCTGCTCCAGGTCTCAGCAGGCTGAGATCGAGCTGTCAGCTGCACTCTGCTCCTTTGTGGAGGCTCAGGGTCATTCCGGTGGTCAGCAAAGTTCAGTTCTGGTGGTTTCTGGTCTGAGCTGCGCATCTCCTTGCTGGCTGCTGGCTGGGGGTCAGTCTCAAGCCCCGCAGGCTGCCTCAGGTTCTAGTCATCTTCATGTCCCTGTTTCCAGCTCCTCCCACATCCAGTCCCTGCCTGTTGGCTCCACCTTCAGAGTAGATCCAGAATCTGATACCTCACACCCTCCACCCCTCGGTCCCTGTTCAGCTCCTTCATCTCCCACCGGGACTGTGGCAGCAGACTCCTCACTGGCCTCCCTGCTTCCTCCCTCGCTGCCCTGCAGCCCATTCTCTGCTTGGCAGCCTTGGGGGAAGAGGGGCCTGATCCTGTCCCACCTCTGCCCAGAACCCTCCCATGTATTCTCATAGTAAAACTAATGTCCTCACCATAACCTACAGGCCCTACACCATCCAGCCCTCTCCCCATCACTCACCCCACTCCCACCATACTGGCCTCCATGCTGTTCCTCAAACACACCAGGCACACCCCTGCCCAGTTCCCTCTGCCCGGCACACTCCTGCCCACAGACATCCACAAGGCTCCCCTCACCTCCCGGTCTCTGCTGAAATGTCAGCTGGTCAGTGAAGCCTGCCCTGACCACTCTATTTAAAAGCACACTCCCCACTTCTAACAAAGTTAAATGTACACTTACTACTAGGCCCAGCAATTCCATTCCTAGACATTTGCCCAAGAGAAATGAAAATATATGTGCACACAAGGAGTTGTACACGAATGTTCATAGCAGCTTTATTTGTAACACCAAAAAGTGGAAATGACCCAGATGTTCATCAACAGGCTGGATGAATAAGCAAGACATGGGACATGGACTATTCCTCAGCTATGAAAAGGAAAGGACCCTCAACAACGTGGATGAATCGCACATGTTTGATACTGAATGAAAGAAGCCAGATTTCATTTGTATGAACTCCAGGAAACACAAATCCAATCTACTGTGAAGGAAAACTGCCCAGTAGTTTCCTAGATGGAATGGGGTGGGAGTGGGGAGGGGCATGCAGGAACCCTGTGGGGTGATAGAAATTGCTAACTTGTTTGTAGTGGTGGATACACAGATGTATACAACTGTCAAAACTAATCAAAACATATCCCTAAAATGGGTCAATCTTATTGTGTATCACTTACACCACAATAAAAAGGAGAAACCCAGAGTCCCCCTGCCTCCCTGCACTGCTTCATTTTTCTGCACAGCATTTCCACTGTTTCATATGTATTGCCTGTTTCCCCACTGGAATGTTAGCGCCCCAAGAGCAGGAAATTTTATTTGTGTGCCTTATTTTCTTTTTGATTTCTGCTGTATCTTTTGTGCCTAGAAGAGTAGCACATAGCAGGTGCTTAATGAATATTGAATGGATGGATGGATGGATGGATGGATGGGTGGGTGGAGGGAGGGAGGGATGAGTTCAGGTCCTGAAAGCTCAGAGCTGGTTGATGGGGATGGCTGTTTTGAAGCATCCATACACCCTCCTGGAGGTTACCAGACAAATACCAGAATGGAAGGGCTTGTGAGACCATGGGAAGCATCATCATTCCACCTGGGGCCACACCATCACTCAGGCATTTGGACGACGCCGTTCCTGGGCCTGTGTCATGCCCACCACTAACCTTGGCAGGTGGCCCAGCCCAGAACCTGATGCCCATTGGCTGGGCTTTCCCATGGGTGCTGTGCGTGTAGAAACCAAAATATTACCATGGAGGGTGGAGCCACAAAACCAAACTGGGAGTCAACTTCCGGGAAGATGGCGGTGTGAGCAGGGCGGCAGAAATCTCCTCCCAACACTATATTTATCTACGAAAACACCGAAAATACATCTATTCCTAAAAGAGAGACGAGAATACACAGGAAAGCGCACAGCGTGCAGCTACACCCGAGAGGACTCGGCACCCCAAGAGGCGGTCTTAAAGAGCCCAGCTGACATACGTGGCAACTATCAGTGACCAAATTATACAGTCATGAAAAGACAGAGGAATATGGTTCAGACCAAAATCAACCAGACAACCCCAGAGAGGGAGTCTGAAGGGATGGAAATGCACAGCCTCCCTGAAAAGAATTTAGAATAAAGTCATAACCATGCTGATGGACCTACAGAGAAATGTGCAAGAGCTGAGGGAGGAAGTGAGGGAACTGAAGAAAGACAATACAGAAATCAGACAAGCGATTGACGGGCTTAACAGCAGAATGGATGAGATGCGAGAGACTGTTAATGGAATAGAAAACAGAGAACAGGAGTACAGAGCAGCTGAGGAAGAGAGAGATAAAAGGATTTCTAGGAATGAAAGAATATTAAGAGAACTGTGTGACCAATCCAAACGGAACAATATTCGCATTATAGGAGTACCAGAGGAAGAAGAGAGAGAAAAAGGGATAGAAAGTGTCTTTGAAGAAATAATTGCTGAAAACTTCCCCTCGCTGGGGAAGGAAGTAGTCTCGCAGTCCACAGAAGCTCATAGATCTCCCAACACAAGGGACCCAAGGAAGACAACACCAAGACACATAATAATTAGGATGGCAAAGATCAAAGATAAAGACAGGGAATAAAAGGCAGCTAGAGAGAGAAAAAAGATCACCTACAAAGGAAAACCCATCAGACTATCATCAGACTTCTCAACAGAAACCTTACAGGCCAGAAGAGAATGGCATGATATATTAACGCAGGAATAGTACTTCGAACCAAGAAATAAGTAGCTTCAGCACTATTATTATGAATATGAGTGGAGATTAAATACTTCCAGATAAACGAGTTAAGAGAATTTGCGTCTCATAAACCAATTACCAGGATATCTTAAATGGGACTGCCTCTAGAGGGAAGCACACCTATACAAAGGATGTCAACAGAGAAAAAAAAAAATCATAGCAAGAAAGCAGACCATCCAAATACTAACTAAAGACAAAGAATAAAACACCTATTATAGAAAGAATGGAGGAGGAGGAATAAGGAGGGAGAGAAAGAAAGAAACATCAGACTGTGTTTACAATAACTTAACAAGAAAGTTAAGTTAGATTGTTAGATAGTAAAGAAGCAACCCTTGAACCCTTTGTAACCACGAATCTAAAGCCAGCAATGGCAATAAGTACATACCTATCAATAATCACCCTAAATGTAAATGGACTGAATGCACCAATCAAAAGACACAGAGTAACAGAATGGATAAAAAAGCAAGACCCATCTATATCCTACCTACAAGAAACTCACCTCAAATCCAAAGATATACACAGACTAAAAGTGAAGGGATGGAAGAAGATATTTCATGCAAACAACAAAGAGAAAAAGCCGGTGTTGCAGTACTTGTATCAGACAAAATAGACTTCAAAACTAAGAAAGAGTAAAAGATAAAGAAGGACATTACATAATGATAAAGGTCAGTCCAACAAGAAGATATAACCACTATAAATATATATGCACACAACACAGGAGTGCCGACATATGTGAAACAAATACTAACAGAATTAAAGGAGGAAATAGAAAGCAATGCATTCATTTTAGGAGACTTCAACACACCACTCACTCCAAAGGACAGATCAATCAGACAGAAAATAAGTAAAGACACAGAGGCACTGAACAACACACTAGAACAGATGGACCTAACAGACATCTACAGAACTCTACACCCAAAAGCAACAGGATAAATATTCTTCTCAAGTGCACATGGAACATTTTCCAGAATAGACCACATACTAGGCCACAAAAAGAACCTCAGTAATTTCAAAAATATTGAAATCCTACCAACCAACTTCTCAGATCACCAAGGTACAAAACTAGAAATAAATTTTATAAAGAAACTGTGTCTACAAATACATGGAGACTTCTTAACAACACCTCCTACTAATCAATGGGTTAACGACCAAATCAAAACAGAAATCAAAGAATATATGGAGACTAATGACAACAACAACACAAAGACACAACTTCTGTGGGACGCAGCAAAGGCAGTTCTAAGAGGAAAGTATATTGCAATCCAGGCCTGTTTAAAGAAGGAAGAACATTCCCAAATGAATAGTCTAAAGACACAATTACTGAAATTGGAAAGAAGAACAAATGAGGCCCAAAGTCACCAGAAGGAGGGACATAATAAAGATTAGAGAAGAAATAAATAAAATTGAGAAGAATAAAACAATAGAAAATCAATAAAACCAAGAGCTGGTTCTTTGAAAAAATAAACAAAATAGATAAACCCCTAGCCAGACTCATTAAGAGAAAAAGAGAATCTACACACATAAACACAATCAGAAATGAGAAAAGAAAAATCACGACGGACCCCACAGAAATACAAAGAATCATAAGAGAATATTATGAGACCTATATGTCAAAGCTGGAAACATAGAAGAAATGGACAACTTCAGAAAAATACAACCTTCCAAGACTGACCAAGCAAGAAACAGAAAACTAAACAGACCAATCACCAGCAGACGAAATCGAATTGGTAATCAAAACTAAATCAAGAACAAACCCTGGGCCTGATGGATTCACCTCTGAATTCTACCAGACATATAGAGAAGAAATACCATTCCTCCTTAAAGTTTTCCAAAATAGAAGAGGAGGGAATACTTCCAAACTCATTCTATGAAGCCAGCATCACTTTAATACCAAAACCTGGCAAAGACCTCACCAAAAAAGAAAATTACAGACCAATATCCCTGATGAACGTAGATGCAAAAATACTCAACAAAATATTAGCAAAACCGAATTCAAAAATACATCAAGAGGATCATACACCATGATCAAGTGGGATTCATCCCAGGGATGCAAGGATGGTACAACATTCGAAAATCCATCAACATCATCCACCACATCAACAAAAAGAACAAAAACCACATGAACATCTCCATAGATGCTGAAAAAGCATTTGACAAAATTCAGCATCCATTCATGATTAAAACTCTCAACAAAATGGGTACTGGCGGCAAGTACCTCAACATCATAAAGGCCATATATGACAAACCCACAGCTAACATCATACTTAACGCAAGATGCTGAAAGCTTTTCATTTAAGATCAGGAACAAGACA